>VDFB02255006.1:0-89327 GCA_007258455.2 Sequoia sempervirens
CTAGAATTACTTTCTATTATAACCACGCTTGACTTATAAAACATACATTAATTTATATTTTGCTAGGATGGTTCATTATGGCCTTAAACAAGAGGGCATTTCTGGTTGGTATCATGCATGTGAATGATGGTTCTAATCTAGGTAGTGATATTTATTGTTTAGTATTTGAATAAAAAATATAGGATCAACAAAAGGTGTGAAGAAAATAAAATAAAATTGAGAGAATTAGACTTGTAGAAAGAATAGTATCATACAAACTCATATTCTAAGGAAAATTCTAATATATTTACTAGGACAATGGATGCCTATTTAGTAGTATAAGTATTATATTAGAAATATTATAGGTATCTTCATGAAGGTTATATAATGTTATATGGAAATGAACCAATGCTTAACATTTGTTTGGATCAACCCTATTCCCTACCTAAGTTCCTTGACTGAACACTAACCCTCCTACATTTAGGAAGGAGAAAATGAGTCACATGCACACATTCCTTGTAATTAATTAAAAATAATGCATTCTTAACTAATTCAATTAATTATTTAGAGTTAAATAATATTACCTAAACATGCGACATTTGTTTGCTTAATCTCTCTTTTTAACTAAAAATTATAGATTCTAAGCATTTTATAATGCTTTTCTAGAGTTGCTATTTCTTGGTGTCTATTTGCACCACATCTATAACTTTTAATGAAATTATTGGTCCTTATGTCTATATTTTCTACTAGCATGGTCTTATGTGGATTCCATCATTTAAATATGATGAATGACTCCATTTAATAACTCCCTTTGGTGGCATTTACGTCCATATTCCTCATTCCCAATGGCTAATCAAATCTCACCACATGTTACATCATGTGTCTAAATACATGAGACTAGTAGGAAAATAAATATCCCATTTAATTAAATTTTTATTATTTGTCAAAAAAAAAATCTAACTCTAATGTAAGTTTCCATAATATGAAAAATTTACCAATACAAGACCTTGTTCCATATACCAAATGCATGACTATTCTTTTTTCAAATGTGTGATTTTTTGTGTAACCTAATATGCATAAGCTTAAAAAAATTAATGACCAAAAATGCACCTTTCCTTGGATTGGTTTATTTATTACTTGGTTGGACCACACTCTGTATATTTATTTAAAATTTCTATTTAAGTTCTTGTTTATATTTGAAAAGAGGAAAGATATTAAGATGAATGAGAAAATAATAGTCAATAAGAATTATTTTATAAAATTCATAATAACTTCGAAAATTCACATGATACAATTGCTTAAAAGTTATCCATACTACAATGCATACACATATCTAATATGATAAGTTATAATATCTACATGTTAGAAATCATACTATTTTCATCTTAACATTGACACATGTTAATATTTCTAATAAGAATTAGACTTATCATATTCAAAAAATTATAATACATGTAAATGCAATACATATATGTAATATGACAAGTCATAATATGTACACATTAGAAATAATACTATTTTAAACTTTTCATTCACAGATTTTAATAATATTTGTAATTAAAATATGACTCACAATACTAATATATATGTATGTGTTATCATATAAATAATCATAATCGCGTAGATGCAAATTAATACATAAATGAGAAAAATTATAATAAATACAAACGGGAATTTTCTCCTTTTCTACTTAGGTAGGTGCCATTTTATTGTTAGTACTCCCGCGTGTGCCATGTGATTGTTAGGACAAGCAGAATTTGAGTTGGAGTTGGAAACCTGCGACAGGACAAACTACGTGCAGTATCACGATTCAACCTGTCTACACAAAGAAATTTGAGCCAAGTTAGAAATTATTTTCATGATAGATGATGAAAACATAGTAGTCTTATCACAACGATTACAACGTGTGGATACAAAGATTTTTGTTTTGTGCTTATCTTGCTGTCCTTTATTTTCTCTCTAGCTTAATTAAGCACATGATTTTGTTAAATTTAATAGTAGTTGTAAAGTATGCACTATCATTTACATGTTGAAATTTATGAGTTATTTTCCATCCAATTTTTTAAAGAAGTAATTAATATCATTTTTTTTGGATTTTATGTTCTTAAAGGAGTAAGAAATTTGTATACATCGCTTGTGAGTGTATACTTGCTATCTTATATCCTTTAAAAATAATTGCATGCATATATATATATATATATATATAGATGCACCTACAAGCTATATAATCCCATAAATTCTATACTTGTAATAATATCTCTTGCAATTACATTTTTATAATAATCATATAATAAAGCAATGATTGTAGAACAATAATTGATGCCTTAAGGAATTAATTTAAGATCCCTTCTATTACAAGACATCATCATGCCTATAATCCAATAACAATGATCAATTATTACCTTATAATGGTACAAATAGAATTAGCCTTTGCATTCAGACCATTAATGGAAAAACATCAAAATAATGGTACAAATGCAACTATGCTACATGCTAAACATGTAGGTGCAAGTGCCAATTCCTTAAGTAACACTTATAATTTTAAAAGAGTAAATGAACAATAGAATACCCCACCTAACAATGAGGTTATTCATACCTCTAAAAATATCTCAAATATGTATTTAGCACAAATCAAGTGTTCATAATCAATTTAATAAACCTTGTTGAAACAAAGGGAATAGGGTGCCCCACCTTTTAAGAGATGGAGCACAAGTATAGGGTTCCTATTTTACCTAGTTTCACTGCAGGGAACCTTAGAGATCTCAATCCAAGGATAAAATGAAAGAAAGAGATCTGTAATAAGGTTTCCTATGGTATGATTAATGACTAAAGAGGGGTTCAACACCAAGCTAGGGCTTGGAAAGGCTAGTAACATGCAAGACCTAATCTCAAAACATAATTATATGTAAAATAAATTTTTTATTTTTTCTGATAATCTACTATTTTTCCACGTGTAAAATAGGGAGCTTGATTTTCGGTGAAAAACCTACATTCACAAGAAATAAAAAAAATTATAATAATCAAATTAAATATAATTAAATTGGGAAGCTTATAATAAGGAATATATACTTACAAAATATATATTTTAAATGATTTCATTTGATCCCCCAAAAGGTATGTCAAAACTGGTTTCTTATCAGCATTCTGATAGGTGTAAATGAGGCTATGTTATAGATATGGTTTAAAACTAGCAAGGTTCTATCCAAGGGGGTTTGATCTAAGGTGGTTTGATCAAATTCTCTTCAATTGGAATCCTTTAAATGAAATTTTCAAGTCATAAATCATTATATTTTCTAAAAATATGTGATTTCAACAAAAAATAGAACATCCCAAAAAGTGTAAACCACTATTGTGGGATCATCTAGGGGCATATGAGTCCTGGTTTAGGGTTTTTGCATCTTTTTCAGCAAGTTATTTGTAAATTTTATTTTTCTGGGTTTTTATGATGTCTAAACTAACTGAAAATGTATATTTTAAGTCAATTTCAGTGATGCAAAATTTAAAAATGCAACCTAAATGTACTTTCACTAATGCACTATTTAGAAACCCTAGATGTCAATTAACTAATGCAAAACCTAATGCAATGTTAATGCAAGCTAGATCTAGAATTATTATGCACTCCAAATCAAAATTAAGATGTTCTAAATACAAGTTCACCGAAATAAAATAACAAAAATAGGGTGCCTGACCTTTTAGGCGATTGATCTCAGGGATAGGGTTCCTATTTCACCTTGTTTCACTCAAGGGAAACCTAGAGATCTCAATCCAAGGATAGAATGAGAGAACGAGATCTGCAATAGGGTGTCCTAGGGTATTATTAATGCCTAAAGAGAGTTTCACCACCAAGCTAGGGCTTGGAAAGACTAGTAACATACAAGACCTAATCTCAAAACCTAATGATACGTAAAGTTACACTAAATGAGCTAGAAATGAATGCAAAAACAAAAGAGAAGACTAAAGAAGTGAAGAGGGGCACTTGGAAACTTGTAGCAGCTTGAACAAAGTTATGAAATTTTGAAAAGGATAAATTTAATGCACACTACCCAACTCATATGCAAGGTTGGGTGATTTAGTTCTAGATTAGGGTTTTTGGGTAGGAACATAAATCTAGCATCTAGATGAGTCTAGAACACTTGAACTATAGAAAATCCACCAAACTAGGACTTATATGCCAGAAGTAGTGTCTCAGTCTTGCTTGTATTTTTTGAAAGATTGAGGTTTGAATCTTCTCTTCAATGTCTTCTCAGTCTTCTCAGCCTAACTTATGGATCTGAAAATTAAATTTATGCTCTATAGATGCCTTTTAATGATCTCCTAAACAAGGTGACAACTTGGACAACTTCACAAATTTTACCTCTTTTCAATCTTGCTTTTGGGTATGTGTAGGATCATGATGGGCCAAAAAGTGGCGATATGATGGGTTTTTGTAGGGTATGTGGCTAACAACTTTTTAGCCGATAGGCTATATATTGTGTGAGGTTTCGGCCTGAAACCTGTCTCACGCTCCCGTGAAACTAGTTTACCAGGTTGTTTGTAGTCAATAGTCCTCCAAAAATAATTCGATGGCATTGCCAACGTGTCTCATGCTCCGGTGAAATAAATTTACCTAGTTGTATGCAGTTGAGAGTCCTCCACAATCAATTTGATGGGATTGGCAGAACTGCAAAGTAATAATCTTTTATCACTGCATTTATTACCAACTCAAAAGTCGATGGAATGAAGTGCATAGATTTTTTTTTGAATAAATGCATAGATATTTCTTTCGAATAAATGCATAGAAGGATTTCTTGAAAGATTTAGTCTTTGTTGCTAGTCCTTTCGTTCAACACCACTTCCACTTTCACTGCCTCAACTGTTGTACAAAAAGACTACATATTGTAACAAAAAAATTACCAAGAGCCTATTGCATTTACGAAGAATTACACATTGCAAAGAGTTAATACACTGCACTGAGTTTGTTAGCGACAAGGATTACAGAAGAAGAACAATTAGCAGAGAATTTATATGACAGTCCAGAAAAAAAGGGTATGATAGTTACGTTATATCTACACATTTTTACTATTTTTCTGATTTCCATCTAAACTTTCACTATTTTCTCCTTTTAACTCCTGTATTTCTAGAGCTATGGATACAAAGTATTAGAATAGAATCTAATTTAAAAAACAAAATTGTTTGAAACACAAATGCATAATTTCTACCTTTGCCAGCTAAATGATGCTTTTCCCAAAGTTGACGCTAACTACACAATCCACAATTAATGTAAGGCATTCATTTTTAAAGTGGGGATTTTGTGTTTTAATGCCCTTCTACAATTCTATCCACTATGCAATTATCCTGTTTGCAGTAGGGTATCTAGATAAATTAGTGATGTTTAATATAATTGAATCTGTTAACATTTTACTTTCAAAGCTTACTTGATTTAGTTACTAAAACACTTCTATCAATATCCCCAACCTTCAGAGGTTGTGTTTTTAGCGCACTGGTATGAAATATTGGCTTCAGTAGAGGAGTAACTGTTATTTGGAATCAGCCAGTCTAGCAAAATTTAAACTTTTAACAGCTTTGGAATCAGGCTCTTCACTTGATTTCTGAGGTTGTTTATGCAATACCAAAGGATTCCAGCCTTGCGCTACAGGAATCCCTGGTCTGCTTGACATTCTCCTTCCACTTTGAGGTATTTGTTTATGTAAATGCTTTGTCAATGTGAAAATAGAGAATTGAAATGTTTGACACGTTTCTAGGAGCTTTTGTGGACAACAAGTCTCCTCCCACACCCCCCCAGCTGTTTGCTATTTTAACTTTGATATTTACATGCCACAATATTACTACTTCCACTTTTGCTTCCAGAGTTAGTCACTCCAACAGATAAAAATCACAAAAGTAAAACAAACAAAATTAATTTTAACTTTGCTATTTACCTATGACAATCATGTATTTTTCCAATTACTTTTCTTAAAACGAAAAATTCAAAGTTTGAATAATTAGGACTAGGATTTACTTAAAAAAATCCCACTGTCATTTGAATCCAATGATGCAAAAGGTGATTTAGAATGGGGTCGCCCTACTGTTTGTTTGATTCGATAGAACAACCGTGATTTTAGGCAAAAGGAAAAGGAGGGGAGCAATTAGGATAGTACAACGAAGACAATATTTAATGATTTATTTTAATGAGGACAAAAAGTGAGAGTGGACAAAGCTTTGACCCCTGGTTCACTTGATGATTGTGAGAGATTAAAATCTTTCAATTCTGGACAAAAATGTTCGAGTGTCAATTTATTGTTCACAAACATATAAGTAGTCGGTCTAAGGTTGGGAAAGGCCTCCATTAGGACAAATATAGTTATGTTACTGTGACATCACAAACTCACCAACTTTTATTTTTGATGAATGAATACAAGAAACTTAGGGATTTGTCACCAAGGATTTTGGAAAGGAACATTATTACAATCCCAATGATCCACTACTTTGGAGATTCTCTCTACTTTTGAGTGCCCTTCTCAATTCTTTTGCTTAGGCCTTTTTTCCTTAAGGCTTGGTAAGCATAAGCTTGGTTGCAAAATAATGACCCTAATGACCAACCATTGCCTCCTCAACATGTTTGTCAAAATATAAGGAATTTTTTTTAATATATTATTCATGCCAATAAAAGATTAACACAATTATTTATGATTGGTCAAGTCTAATTCTGAATAATAATGGAAAAGTTTTTTTTTAGCTTTAATTTTAGATAAGTTAAATAATATCTAAATTCCTCATTTGTCATGCCATGTTATGCCATGTATGTGAAGAAGTTTTGTGACATTCAAATGTAGGTCTCTGTTTAGTGACACAAATTTGTGTGAAAAATAAGGTAGGGTTAGTAATTTCTTTTGAACTGAGAACAAAAATTAGTTAGACAATTAAAAAAGTTACAAAGTGAATCTCCTTTGTAGACAACCAAATTTAACATTGAGTTAGGTGAAGTGAAAGACTTTGAAATATTTTTCAAATTTAAGTTTTACCTTTGTCATTTTGTCTGATTTAATATTTATTTCTTTGTAATGAAAATTAAATTAAATTAAAACTATACACAAAGTGTTTCATGTTGTATTTTACTATTGATGGATACATGAACTTAATTATTAGTTAATGTATTTTTTTTTTATTACTTTTTGATGTAATTTTAAATTAAATTGTAGAAAAGTTGTTACTCATTATTTTAATAAATAATTTGCTGAATTTTGCTTCATTAGTGTTATATTTTAATTTTTCTTTGATGAATATGATTATCTATGTTGCTTTAGTTTAATTAATATTTTAATCCTCACTTTTATTACTATTTAGGTTAATTCTCATTTAATCTGTTTAATTTAGATTATACAAATTATTTTTTTGTACAAAGGTATTTCTTTTCAATACCTCAAAATTTACATGACGTTGCAGAACATTTCATAAGCACAAACAAGATATCCCAACAAGATGGCCAAACAACATTTGAATTTAACGAGCTCCCATATCCACTCTCTCCCAAACAACAATTAGCTCTTACCATTGTTCTAGAACATTACAATGATAGATCATTTGATAAACCCTTACACATGATCATACAAGGAACATCAGGTTCATGAAAATCCTCTCTGATTCATTACATTAGATATTCACTTTGCAACTTAGTATCAAAAGAATATAGACCACTCCTTGTTCTTGCTCCTATAGGAATCAAAAATTTCAACATGTACATGCATCAACTGTATATTCAACCCTAAAGATTCCAATAAAAGATGCAACCATTGAAGGGTCAGTCACTTACAATTTTTCAACAAAACATGAGAGACATAAAATATCTCCTTATTGATGAAATGAGCTTCATAGGCTCAAAATTACACTTGAAAATAGATACTAGGCTATGTGAAGCTTTCCCCCACCATCAACACTTGTGTTTCAGTCGAACATCTATCATTCTTGTAGGTGACTTGGCACAATTTCCCCCTATTATGGGAAAACCTATCTACACCTCACATACAAATGCAAAATACCCATGGGAACAATGATAAAGAATATTTTGAAAAATCAATGCACCTATTTCCTACCAATGATTTAGTTGGAACCCACAATTAAAAAATGCTTCAAGTGTTAAATGTTCCTATTGCACTTAGTGTTGCAATAAAAACATACACAAAATCAAGCATCGATAGTGACACTGACCAGCTTCCCCAAGAACTCTTACTTTATAGAGGCCAACGTATCATGTTAACTACAAACCTGTGGATTCAAAGAGGCCTTGTCAATGGTTCTCTTGGAGAGGTCTTAGATATTGTCTACACAAATAGCTCTAAACCACCAGATTCACCGTTGTATATAGTAGTAAAATTTGATACTTACAATGGCCCACCTTGGAACGTAAACTCCCCAACAACTATACCAATAACTCCTATATCTTTGGGTACACATAGACAATTACCACTATGCATGGCATGGGCAATTACCATACACAAATCCTAAGGTATAACACTCAACAAAGCTACAATTGATACATGTAAAAAAGAAATACAAGGCTTAGCTTTTACAACTATATCTAGAGTGAAATCAATAGATGGCTTTAGGATATATCCACCATTTTCCTTTGATCGATATTCAAGAATGAAAAATAATCCATATACAATTATCAAGAAAAAGGAAGAAGTACGACTACAACATCTCTCATTATGATGACTGCAGGTACACATATGAAATTTCACCCTTATTTGCATATACTTTTTTGTTCTATTTTACTTACCATCTCCATACAATATAAATTACTTTTTCTATACTAACACATAGCTTCATAAAATGCAGCTTGTTGTAAATTTGCAAAGTTCTACCTCAATTGTATCAATCGTACTACCAATAAATTATTTTCTAACCAAAAACTACTTTCACTTTTAATGCAACTTTTACTGTATATATATTACTAGCTTAGCATTTCTGATGTGGGTCTGCTAAATTTTTCTTTGAGAATGTAGGGAAAAAAAATAGGAAAAAAGAAAGAAAGTACCAACTATATTTTGTACTAGCACAAGGAATCCTCAAACACAGATTCAACACAAGCTGAAATAACAACAAATCTATCATTCAATTTTCAATCTGAAAATATGTAATAGAGACATCTTGTAAATCTTTCATTCAATTTTGAAACTCTCCAAATATGTATTACAAACATTTTGTAAACAATGGAAACAAGAATGTATATATTTAACAATACATTCCTTTAAATGTTTTCTTCTATATATTTTCCTATCGGCGTAACCCTTGCACCCCCTGGTGCAAGTGCTAGTTTTTACCCAAAATTGATGAAACAAAAAGGGTTTTTAAAGGAGATTCTTAGCTTTCCACCAATATAAATTACGCTTTACTTTGAATTTAATAAATAATTATTATTTATTTTCCATTTGAATTACAACTAAAGTCCTAATTGATAGGTTGATTGAAAAACATCTATAGATTTCAAATGGTATCACATTTTTTGAATCCAAAACATGCGTCACATTATATGCTTTGAATACTATAGGATTAACAAAAAAATAAATGAGTTTCATGAAGTTTTGACCAAGTTAAGTTGGTTAGACATATGAGTTTTTTTATTTTTTAAAAGTTGTAATAAAAAAATCATAATTAATTATTTACTTCGAAAAAAATTATAAAAAGATATGCATCACATTGGGACATGAGTCCTCTACTTATATCTAAAATCTTATAAAATAATATTATCATTTTATTGTGTTAGAATTGATGGGATAGACACCTACTTCTTATTTTTCCCTTAAATTTCATTTTCTTTGTATTGAAATTTCAAATTTTCCTGAAATACATTTAAAAAAAAAAAACCTAGTAGTTTAGAGCTACATTCAATTTGATACAAATTGTTCTTACATATTTTTGGAATGTATAGATGTATTCAAATTTTTATGTCAAGTTGCCTAACTTTGATTTTTCTAAATTTGTTGCCACTTAAGGGACTGTTTTTTCCATGATGATCCTACACATACCCTTTTCAATGTGCCTTCAACCTAGATCTACAAAACACACACTAGAGAGAGGGGAAAATGGGTTTTTTTTTTTTTTAAAAACTAGAAAAGGGTTTTCTTTGGTCAAACCTCATTTTAGTAATCAAACCTTTGTATGAAATCAAATGTAAAGGAGGAATGATGAATGAAAAAAATTATAATGTTACAACTCACCAAACCTTAGGAATAAAGTGCTACAAACATGTATCAAATGGCTCCAATGGATGTAGATCTTGACTCATGATTGAATGATATGGATCCTAACTCGAATAGTTGCTTGAATCATGAAACCCTACAACACAAATGTTAGATTAAAAATAAACATAATGCATGATGCTTGAATAATGCTCCAAAACACTTGATAATCAACTCTTAAATACTCTTGTAAACTCTTCAATGCTCTTGAGTGCTCTCATAAACTCCAATTTTCAATAATGTGTAGTACCCCTCCGTTTATGTTTATGCTTTCTGTTGTTGTGTTTTCATACTGTTAGACCATGATACCTTGTTTGGATATTTTGATCACTAGTTTTGAGCGATAGTGGATTTATTCTGTGACATGATGATACTTTGTATGGTGATTATTGTTTCCTGATATGCTTTGAGTTAGTGTAGATGTTTAATTTCAGATGATTATTGCTTTGTACATGTTTATGATGGACTAACAACTATTTATTTCATCAGTTTGCTATGAAGTGTATTGGTGTGGAGAACGGAATCGCATCACTCGCTTGCGAGTGCCCTGCGATATCTGTGATTTTCTCCGCACGGTGTGTCTGTTTAATGCTTTATATATATATTTGTATGCATGTTATTGCTTGGTTGCAGGAATTGCAAGTACATGACACCGACTCCACCTGGGTACTCAGGTCTGAGCGTTTCAAGACTCAATGGAAACGTTGATGGGAGATAGTAGTTTGGTTTACCCTAGTCTAGTCTTTTACCCTAGTCTTAGTACTTTGTCTGTTTTAGTTCAGAGTCATAGGTTTGTATCATCATTTTCTGTTTGAATAAATTGTTGAAAATTAAATATTGGTTAATTTAATGTTAGTTTATTGTGCTTTAATTATTGGTATTTTAATTAATGCTTAAATGTGGTAGAAGTTTACTTGCTTGATAATTTAATTCATTAATTAGCTTATTTGGTTAAATAGTTGATCTTAAAAGGATTAAACTATTTTAATTAAATAAATAAATTAATTAAATTAAATTATTAAGTGTGTAAATTATATTGCATTTGAAAATTAAAATAAATTGTGGAAAATTAGAAAATAAAAATAAAATAAAATAAAATGCAATTGGAAATTGATTTTTAAAATTTAAATAAATTAAATAAGGCATGCAAATTTTAAAAAGGGAAAAATTGCTGAGAAGTTGTTAAAAGATATTTCCAACTTCTTGACAAGTGTGTAAGTTTCATTTAATGAGGTTGTTGAAAATTTGTTACGGAGGATATTTTGGATCTCGGGAAAACAGAAGGGTTATTCAATTTCCTCATGGGGAAATTATTAAAGCGTATGCAAAAAAATTTCCTTTACTGTGTAAAATTCATTATTTTCTTAGAAGTTGTTATCTCTCTGTATTTGGATTGAAATTCTTTGTGGAAGAACCCTTGGTGGGAGGATCTCTTGTGTTGGTTAGAAAAGTTGTTGGGAATATTGTGCGCTTCAGGCAACAGAGGCAACATAAAATTTTCTTCACCAGTAAGCTTTGGAAATCAGGTATTTTTCTTATTTTATCAATTTGTTATTATTGAAAAGAATTTCTATGAAAGAAAAGAATATTCAATTGAAATTTTTGTATATTTTGGAAAACTGTTTACTGTGTTTTTTTCTATTGAGAGGATTTGTTGATTTCAGAAAACCTCTGTGTAATATTGTCTGTAGAAATTGTTTAAATCTTTGTGAAAGAAAATATTTGTTTAAAAAGGGAAAGTGAAACTACAGGGAATAATTTAGGACAAGAATTTAAAAAAAAAAAATCGGTATGTGATTTTATTTGGAAATTCTGTAGATGTATGTAAATTTTTTTCCCAATATTCTCACTGTTAAACCCTCTGAAAAATTATTTTACTCTTCAATTAAATTCCTGTATGAATTTAATATTCTTCATATATATAAATTTGACTGTAAATATCATAATAAAATTACTGTCAAATCGCCATCCAAATTTTTATGCATTCTTTTTTTTAAAAATATTAAAATTCATGTTTTTGAAAAAACGCCGCAGGCGATTTTAAAAAAAATTATTAAAAAATAAATAAATAAATGAGTTGGGGAGGGCCGAACCCTCCCCAATACTCATTGTGGAGGGGCGCAGCCTCCATGGCTGCGCACAGCAGCCAGGGGCTCCTGGGCGCAGCCCTGGCAGCTGCGCCCATCTCGTGGTAAGTCGCGGGGGGGCGGGCAGCCCCATTGTTTTTTTTAATTGCTATTTAAAAACAAACATTCTGTGTTTTAATACGGATGAGTTTATTAAGAATTTCAATTTTTATTAAAAAGTTTAAATAAAATTTAATTTATAAATATATATAAATATAGTTATATATATATATATATATATGTAATATATATTTTAATTAATATATGTTATATACATATATATATATTATATAAAAGATAAATGATATTAGATTATAGAATATATATTATTTTGTTATTTGAAAATGAAAATCATATTTAGTTAATTAAAAAAAATAAAATAAAAGAAAGTAAAATTTCTTTATTTAATATGATTGTGTAATTGGGATATTTATAAATTTGATTTTCATATTAATGGAAGATAAATTGTATATATATTTATATCAGTTGAATAATTTCTTATTTCTAGTTCTTGATTAAATGGATTTAATATATCCAAAGGATAGTTTATTATTGAGTTTTAAATTGTTCTAAAATAGTAATTTTCCTTTTTAAATGGTCAATTTGGGAATGTATTAAATGTATAAGTCTTCGAGAAGGATTTGTGTAGTAAGGGGGGGGTGTTATTGTTCAAAGTATATCTTGAGTTGACTTGAGTTGTGTATGTGTAAAATATAGTGTTTTGATACCTGAATTCTCATAAAAGTTTTAATGACCAATGTGGGTCAATTTCCTATTTGTGATGTACTTTGTGCACCTTATAAACCCTAGTCATGAAAATTTAGAAACCCTTGTTATGTTTAGGGGAGTGGCTATTTGTAAGGGCCGGCACACAAAGTGGTGACAGGGTAACTTACAAATAGTTTGTAAGCCAGTGAAAACTAAAGAACACAGTAGCTAGATTAAAAATACTTAACAAGATGTATATGCCTCGCTTCTGACTCTTGAGCTACTACAGTCATGAGTATAAGTTGAGAAGGCCTGGAATGGCAAATCGGTGTCTTGTTCCTTTAAAAGACATTCGATTCCACACTAGTATGCAATAGGGGCCGGGTTTCGTAAGAGGTTACCAAGGTAACCCAAGGATTGGGGGCCAGAACCTAGGAAGAAACACCAGCGTAACCTTTGCAACGTTGTGATGACACTCCACCTAGAATAACAATTAACCTAGTATTTGTAAAACATTCAATTGTAAAAATCTGGAAGCAATGTAACCATTAGATTGTTTGTACTAGTGTCTAGGGTTAGTAGATTAGGTCTAGGTATCCTTATTACTATCTCCTAGCACGGGGGGTGGACCTATGGGTACCACATGGTTGGGTGGAACGTGCACCTTACTCCGTTGGGTCCCCAGTTTGATCATGGCATTGAGAGCTTCATGGATGGAGAGCTCACAACTGGAACTTATGCTTATTTCAACATTGTATATTGTAAATTTGTATTGTAAAACATCCCTCAATGTTGTGAGGTGAACACTTGTTATTGTAATCATTATTGATCTACCTCATCAGATGGATGAGTATTGTATAACTATCAAATGCAATGTATGGAAAAATGTATGTACTTTAATATATTAACTTGAATGGAAATTTCTATGTTATGCAATGTTTATCTTTATGTTAATGTTATTAATATGTGCATTGCGAAATACTTTAGTCACTTATGGAAAACTCAAAGTAGTGAATCGTTTAGTAACTTAACGAATGTATGAAATTAATTAACTTAATATTAATACTTTAAAAAATAAAATTATTACACCTTTTAACACATTTGCAACATTCTTAGGTTATTAAGACGGGGCATTACATAATGCGCATGAATACTCAAGTTTCTAGGTCACTTGTAAACTTGCTAGGAAAAAAATGAGTGAAATAACCTTGTATTTATACTTGTTTGTGCCAAATTCCTCAAAATTACAACACTACAAGTTGAGATTAGATCTAGGAGAATAGGTAAGACCCATATGCCCAAGGTGGTGTATGAGTCCCAGATCGCTAAATCTAGGCCAAAAACATATTATTTATGATTGGATATTGATTTATGTTAGGATTATCCTTAGAAAGATACATTAAATAATCATGTTGGATGAAAAATAGGACCAAATAAAGCATAAAGAAGCCTAATTAATTAATGAAACCCTAGATTAGTGTTAAAGTGTTAGGATACACTTTACAACACCCTAAATAAGGCACAACTAAGTCCATTTGGTTTAGAAGGGCCCAAGACCTAATGTGAATGTGTTAAGTTCACATTACAACACTGAATCAAGGCTGAATTAAGCTTAGTTTAAGAGTGAGGGTCCAAACAAGAGGGGAAATGTAGAGGATTACGTTTTTCTATTGCCACATTTGTATTATCAAACTAGTGTAGCATTCATTCAAGCATACATGATAGAGAATTTGGGTGTTCATAATTTATCCTAGAAATACATGTAGTTTAGAAAGATGTAAAAATTTAGAATTATTACCAACTCAATAACACCCTAAAAATCATACTAAAATAAACCTTGATATTTATTTGATTTTGGAGAGGTGTAATTTTCCTTAAAATGGTGATAGTGAAACTAAATGTGATTTAGAATATTTTTAGGGTTATCAACAATATTAAAGGGGTGATAACCATGCTCTTTGGAATAGGGTAAAATAACATTTAAATTTTTATATACTACCAAAATATGTTTACAAATACATTACTAGAACAAAAAATTAGCATGTTACCTTCTCAATCTAGGACTACTCTTGAAAAACATAAATCTAGTTATGATTAGTATGAAGAGCTTAAGAAAACTATTTCACTACTTCATTTATTCTAGAAAATAGACAAAAAAGGACTATTAATAAAAATTTTCTTTAAAGACTTGTATGGGGAAACTAGTAGGCTTTTCAATATTTATATAGCTTTCTTGTAATACCCCTCCTCTTACTGGTAGGATGTAGTATTTTTCAATGCGGTTTTTTGCTACTTGTGACGATGATGATATTGTTTGAGTTGGATAGTTAGACTTTTGATGATGCTGTTATTCCATTAGTAGACATGATCATTTCATATGACATTGTGGTTAGTAATGTTAGTTGATTTTCAGAATTATATTATGATGCAATGATTTAATGAATTATGGCATGAGATGAATTGTTAGTTTAGAAATGTTAGTTTATCAGTTAGATTATAATGGTTAGGATAGGTGTGATGAAGGACAATATGGCATCACTCGTTCGCGAGTGCCCTGCTATGTTGCGATTCCTTCTCACAACTCAGTGTTTTGATTTAATGCTTCGTTATATATATATATATGTATGCACATGTACACAACTTCACTTGTATGCAGGTATTGCAGGTACAAGTCTCGATTCCACCTACTTCAGCAGGACAGGGCGAGCACCAAATAACCCAACGGTTAAATGTTGAAACAGAGGTGACGATGAAGTCCTAACGTCTCATGATGTCAGATCATCTCGTTTGTTGGTATTGTTCATTTTTGTGTAATTGTCGTCATTTGTAGTTTGTGTTTTGTATTTTGTCGTCTTTTGATTAATGTTGGTACTTTATTTGTTGAGGTGTATTCAGTTTTATTGATGGAAGTAATTGTTTGATTTAATGTTAGATTTAAATTCCTTTTAAATATTGAGATGATTTTAATTATTTTTTTAAAATTCATTTATTTCAATTAAATGAGAATTATATATTAAATGTGTTTTAACTATTTAATCAATTATCTGGTGGAGGATAATTATAAGAATAATTTAATTAAATTAAATAAGTAATGTGTTGTGCAAGAAAAGTTGCAAAAATAGAAATTAAAACAATAAAACAAATAAAAGAATGAAAGGATTGTTTGAACCAATGAGAATACAGATCTGGGTAAAAAGCTGGCTTTTAAAGAATTGTTTTCTTTTATTTTTGATTTTTAGAGTTTTTGGAAGAAATGGAGAATATCTTTTATTTAATTAAATTTTTTTTTTGGAAGTTTCCACACACAAGGGTTATTGTTACAGAAGTGGCACAGGAGATTGGTTTTTTTTTTTGGTAGTTAGAAATTTTGGAAAGGGATTGGAAATCTGTTACTGGGTTGCTTTGGAGAGGTTTTCTAAATAAAGAGTTGGATTCGAGTTCGAAGGAAAAAATTCTGTAGAGGATTTGGAAGCATGAACAGGGAGCTCTTCGAAGTCATCAGAGTCAAACGGGCTTCATCAGATCTTCAAAGAAGCGCAGGACTCCAGGTTCCCGTCTCTATCTTTGATTCTCTGAATCTGCAAAATAAACAAAAAAGTTATGATTTGAAAGAATTTGTGTTGTAAAGAAAAAGAGAATCTGTCTGTGATTTAGATTTAAATGATTTCTTGAGATTAGAAAATAAATAAACAAATAGGCCTTCTTCAAAAGAAAACCCATGTTGAAATTAGAAATAATGTTTGCAAACAAACTGAAAGGAAACTCTTCAATTTCTGTTTGGATATATTCAACCTCTCTATTATTCCTTGGAAAAGAATGATCGTTATTTGTTTTAACGAAATTAAAATATTATTTTAGAAATCAATAATAAGTAATTAAATTATGGTGATTCTGTTGTTACACAAAAAATTGTGCTCCCTGTGTTTAGATAACTGTTTTTTTTTATATATTTGTGTGTTATATATATATATACATATTTCGTATATAATATATATATATATAGTTTAAATTTATTTTCTGCATTAAAAATCATTTTATTGTTTTTGAAATTTCTTTATATTGGTATATCGAATGAATGGTTTTCCTTTTAATACAAACTGGGATTTTCGAAATCGTATTCCTATACCGGCGAATGAATTTTATTTGGTTTTCTGTGCTGTTAAAATATATATATATATATATATATATATAAAATAAAGATTTTGTTTTTAAAAAAATAAAAATAAAAATGAAATCGAATATTTTTTTATGTGATAAAAATTTTATTGTGTGGGAGTTTGGGGGGGGGGTCGGCTGGGCCGTACCCACCTCTTGTCTGACATGGAAATGACTGATCCACTTACTGACAGTGACTGACATTTCTTTGTCTGCAGTCTTGATGCTTGGCTTTTGTGATGGTGTTTTGTTTTTTTAATTAATTATATATGATATATATATATTTTAAAGTTTTTTTTAATTATATTATATATATATATATATATAAATTTATATATATATATATATTTTTAAATATATTTATTTTTATTAAATATTATAATTATAATTTATCATATGTAAAAAATTAAATTATAATTATTTTATTTAATATTGGGATATTTTAAAATGTAATTATAATTATTTATTTTAATATTAATTTTATTAATTTTAAAAGATGTAATTTCTTTTGTATTTGATTCAAAATGTTATATAATGTTTATATTAGGTAATTATATATTTAACAGGCATTATGTTATTATTTGTTTCTGTCGAACTAATATTTAAAAAAAAATGAAAGTTATTTTAATTATTTATTTTATTATTAAAGAAATGTAATTTTCTTTTTTTTGAGAATTAATTATCAAAGTTTTTATTTAGTAAAATAAAATTAATGTATTATGTTATTCGACTTTAGAAAATTAATTTTATTTTGGTGTGGAAATCATGGTTTATTGTGGACAAGTAACTTACATGGATTTTGTCGAGCATGTGTTTTGTATATCGTTTTATAATTGAAATGTTTTGTGCTTTTGAGTTAATTGTTCTCTTGGTTATGAAGTCGTGTGATCTGGTTATTATGTTTTTTTTTAATGGTTGTAAACTTCACTCGTGATGTGGGAACCCTATTGTCAATTTGTGAAAACTTTGTTCCAAAGGCTTGTTATTTTAAAGTGTTATTCTCGTCTTGGTTTATGCTTTAAATGTTACTCTCATTTTGGTTATACTTTTGGAGTTGGGGCTTATTGGCATTCTGTTAGGAAGGGTTGAACAGCTTGTTAAAACTTTTGGGTTATGAATTATTGTGAGAGGGTTAATGCCTCACGTGTTCTTGTTGTGGTATTATGCTTTTATGCTTTGGTTCAACCCTTGCCTAGTTTGGATTATGTTAGGGGTTAGAGGGAGAGTGGCTCTTCGTGGGCGCCGGTGCCTCGGGTAAGAGGAAGTGCTCAGGGGAACCCACGTAAGAGTAGTTAAACAAGTGATAACCTAAAAATAGAATTCAGGGGGATGGGTAGTAAAACACACAAGATAATTAAAACTGGATTCCTCGTCTATGCATTAGGGCTACCATAGACTAGTGATAGACTGAGTAGGCCGTGGTCGGCAAAGTCGTAGTCTCATCTTCATGAGAGATTATCGGCTCCGCATTAGCTACCCTATGGTGCCGGCGCCTCAGTTAGGAGGAAGGGCCAGGAGATCCATAGATGGGTGCCGGCGCCTTAGTTGGAGGAAGTGCCAGGGGATCCCATGAGAGCTATGCGATGACACTCTCCACTAGACATCCTTGTTCTTGTTTCTTGTCTCCTCTGAATATGGTTATATTTATGTTATTTTCGAGGGTTAGGGAATCCATAGATGGGTGCTGGCGCCTCAGTAGGAGGAAGTGCCAGGGGATCCCATGAAAGCTATGTGATGGCCCTCTCCACTTGACACCCGTTTGACTTGTTCTTGTTGCCTTTGGAATTGTGTATTGAATGGTTGTTTTAAATTTATTTGGAAATATATTTTAGATGTTGTTGCGGTTCTTCTGGATATTGTATTCATCGTGTTGTTTCGGACTCTCGTGAATTTGGTTTATGATTACTGTTTAGTCACTTGTACATTTGGTGATACTTTGTTTAATTGTGATTAGTTTCACAGTGTTATCTTGTTATGTGATTTGTGAACGTTGATGGTTGTTCATTGTATGCTTTGAGTTGTACTTGTTTTGTATCATGTTGTTGTTGGGTCGGTTTGACATTCATGGTCGGGTTCACTTCCTCGCCACCTCTGAGCACGGGGGGTGAGTTACTTGTAATTCACATGTTTGGGTGGAACGTGCTTCGCACCCGTTGGGTTCCCCATCAGCGTCTTGTCTTCTCAGCTTTCCGCAGTGGAGGTGTACCAGTGATCAGTTGTACTCCATATTTCATTATACTTGTATCAATTCCCATGTTGGGAAATTCAATGTAATCCATTTATCAAAGAAAATTGTAATGTAATATTATAACAATGATGTAATAGTTAGGCTCTTTTGTAACTCTATTAAGAGATTTATCATGGATGTAATTATGCGATGTTTGTTATGCTCGCATCATGGTTATGGGATGTATCATTGTTATGGTTATTATAAAGTTAATGGTTATGTTGTAATCTTTATCTTTACTTGTGTTTAGTTGTTGCGATGTAACCTCGCGTGCCCCAGAGAACCAAGTGTATTAATGCTATGTGTTATGCTATGTGGTTATGGATTAATGCTATTGCATGTTTAATTTATTTGTTTTAAAAAAAAAAATTTATTTGCATTGTGTGTGTTCTCTGGGGTTTGCACGATGGGCGTTACATTTCTATCTGGAAAAAAATAGAAGTTGGCCCTTTTATATTAATAATCTCCCTAGCTATCTTAAAGTCTTACTATAACAAGGGATTTATAATCGATCATGTTCATAAGTATCAACTCAAGAATAACAAAGGTTAAAAAAAAATTATTTCTTTTCACACAACAATCAAAGTGGTAAGAGTCAATTTTATCATACAAGGAAGGAAATATATTATTCCCATTTGACATGCATGCTTGATAAAAATGAATTAGAGATTTTAACTAGTGATTATTAATTAAATTCAAGAATAAATATGAAGTATTCAAAATATAGAGATAAAATAAAACTCCTTAAAGTGAATATTGTATTAGTGGTTAACAAATATGTTACTTTGAAGAAAAATATGAAGAAAAATGATGCAAATATAGAAAAGGATAAAAAAATATTAAAGAATATTAAACTAATGATTAAGGAATTAGAGATTAGACTGTAAAGCTTGGATTAAATAGTATTCCAATAGGTACCATAGGGCACATAGATGTAGAGATAGAAGAAAGAAGATAATGTTCAAGTAGGATAACAAAGGCTAAGAATAAGATCAAATGATAGAAGCAATAAGTTTCTATTATTACATCCAAACATGAAAGAAAAAATAATTTGGAGGTATATGATATTATGAAGCAAGTGGTAGAAGAGAAATTAAAATGGTATAGTAAAACCCCTATTGATGCATGTAGATTCTCCCTCAAACACAACCTTACACATAAAGCAAAATTCTAAAACAACATGTAGCTTTTATTAAATTGTAGTACCCCTCCATTCTCACCTAGGATGTGCAGGTAGTCTAGCTAAGGAATCAGAAGAGGAAGATGGGACAAGAGCTTCTAATGGTATTTTTGTGAGTATGATATTAAATTATGATTGCATTTAATTGGTGATGCTTTTATATAGATGCAATATTAGGTGGTTATGGTGAGGGGATGGCGTAGCATCACTCGTTCGCGAGTGCCCTGCTATGCTACGATTCCTTCTCACGAGGTGCTTGTATTTAAATAGATATATTGTGCACAACATTGTTTGTATGCAGGGATTGCAGGTACATAGTCTCGATTCCACCTGCTTCGGCAGGACAGGGTGAGCACCAATAGGTTAAATGTTGAAATAGAGGTGACAATGAAGTCATCCCTTCCCATGATGTCAGACCGTCTTGTTGATTGGTATTGTTCTTTTTTGTAATTGTCGTTATTTGTGGTTTGTGTTTTGTGTTTTGTTGTATTTTATTAAGATGGCATTTTATAAGTTATGATTTATTTTATTTAAATGATTGAAATGATTATTAATTTTAATGTTAGAATTTAATTGTATTAAATATTTAAATGTTTTAAAAGTCATGTGTTTCAATTAAATGATAATTAAATATTAAATGTGTTTTAATTATTTTAATCAATTATCTAGTTGAGGATAATTATTAAAATAAATTATTTAATTAAATGAGATAATGTGCTTTGCAAGTAAAGCTGTAAAAATAGAAATTAAAACAAAAAAATAAATAAATGAATGGAAAAAGTTGTGAGAACGAATAAGAACGCAGATCTAACTGAAAAGCTTGCTTTTAAAGAATTAATTTCTTTTATTCAGGATTTTTTTTGTGAGTGTTTGGAAGAAATTGGAATATCTTTTATTTAATTAGGATTTTTGGGAGTTTTTCTCACACACAGAGAGGATTAGGCTTACAGAGTTGCACAAGTTATTGTTGATGTTATTTTTGGAATCTTTTGCCATATTTTGGAGAAGAGTTCTAGAAAGGGACTGGGAATCTGTTATTGGTTATTTTGGAGAGTCTTTTGAACAAAGGATTAGATTCAAGTTCAAGCACAGCTACTCAGAGGAGATTCAAAGCAGGAAGGAGGAGCTCTTCGTAAAGGCCATCAGAAACTAGCTTCATCGGATCCCCGAGAGCGTAGGACTCCAGGTTCCACTCTCTTCTCTTAATAGTTTTAAATCTATAAAAGAAATAAAGAGGTGTTTTAGAATCAATCTCTGTTTGAAAAAGAAAATCATTCTGTGATTTAGATTTAAATGATTTCTTTGAGATTAGAAAATGAATAAACAAATAGGTTTTCTTTGAAAAGAAAATTCATGTTGAATTTAGAAATCAAGTTTTGCAAACAAATTGAAAAGAAACTTTTCGAATTTCGTTTAGATATGCCCTATTTCTCTCTTTTATTTTTTTTGTGGGAAAAGAAATTAATCTTCGTATTTTGGATGGTTTTGAAATATTATTTTAATAGTCATAAATATATTTATACTGTAAAAATATGCGGTTTTGTATTTATACAAAAAACTGTGTTCTCTGTAATTGTTTATAATTATATATATTTAAATATATATATTTAAATTTATATATATCCATATTTATATAGATTTATAATATGTATTTAAAAATAAAAATATATTGATTTTCGTGCAAAGCTAAAAGGGCCAAATAGGCCCGTTGGAATCCGTACCAGGACGGATGGCATTTTTTATTAATATTGATTTCCGTATTTAAAAAAAATATAAAAAATTATAAAAGAAATTTTATTAAATTTTTTATGGAATTAAAATGTTAATGGGGAGGGAGAAGGGACGACAGTGTTGTACCCTTCCCCCTACCCCCATTGCTGTGTATGTCCGTATGGACTGCTGCGTACAACAGGCTGTGGGGACTGCTGCGCAGTCCCCATATAGCAACCATTATTTTTTTTAAGTTTTTTTTTAATTTAATTTAATTTAATTTTAATTTATTTCATTTATTTTATATATATGTAGTTATTTATATATATATATATTTATTTATTTATTTATGTTTCATTATATTTATATAATTCAGAAATTTTGAATATAAATTAATAAAATATTTTGTTATTATATGTTTTTAATTTTAGGAAATAAATAATGATATTTTTTTTTGTATATATATTTAATGTAATTTGTTTAAAATATCATTGTAATTTAAATATATATGTATAAATACATTTGTGTATATATATTATGATATATACATAGGTGTGTATATATTTAAATTTATAAAAGATATATTGAAATCTTTCTTATGATTGTAAAAAAAATTAGGGATTTAAATGGTGTTGATTAGATAGAAATAGAGAAGCACAATATAGGTTGTCTAGTTCGAAAATGGAATTCATAGTTTTGTTAATTATTAAAAAGGAGAAATTATTTATCATTTGTATTTTATTTCATAGAATTGTTTGTGGGAGTAGATATTTTGAGATAGGATAAAATGTGTTGCTAGTTATGTCATTTTGAACTTGAAACCCTTTGGAGTGGTTTATTTTGCCATTTTAATCATTGTTGGCTTTCCTTTCGATATAGAAACCCCGTTGTAAATTGTGAGTTCAATTTTAGTTATTATTAAACTTGGTCTTCTCCAGAGGCATGATTTATTTACTTGGATGTTTATTCTTGTACTTTTGGGATTTGAATATTACATATTTTAAGCATTAAATTTTGGAAGGGTTGTACGAGAATAGTGGTCACTATAACTTGAGTTATCGCAAGATGGATTTGCCTCGCATGTCTTGTTTTGTGTTATATGTCTTATACTTGAAGGAACAACCCGTGTCGTATTTTGGTTTATGTTAGGGGTCTTAGGGAGAGCTAAGCGTTGACACTCTCCACTAGACACCCTTGTACTTGGTTTCTTTTTTTGGTTGCCTTTGGAATAGTAAACTTTATGTTGTATCTGATTCTTGTGAATTTGATTTATGGTTGTTGTTTAGTTACTTGTTTAATTGATAATGCTTACTTAATTGTGGTGAGTTTCATAGCTTTATCTGGTTATGTTTGATTCGTGAACGTTGATGGTTATTTTATCGTATACCTTGAGTTTGTATTTGTACTATGTTGTTCTTGGAGTCCGTTTGACATTCATGGTCAGGTTCTCTTCCTTGTCACCTCTGAGCACGAGGGGTGAGTTATTTATAATTCACATGGTTGGGTGGAACGTGCTCCGCACCCGTTGGGTTCCCCATCAGCAGTCTATCTTCTCAACATTTATGCAGTTGGTGTTGCACCAGTGTTCCTTTGTAATTCAGATTTCATTGTATTTATATTATCCCACACGTTTGGGAAATTTGATGTAATTATTAATCAAGAGCTTGTAATGTAATATTAAAATGATGTAATAGTTAGGATCAATTGTAATTTGTTAAAAGAGATTCATTATGATTGTATTATGTGATGTATTAATATTCTCACTCTTGGTTATAGATGTATTCTTATTCATGGTTTATAATATTAATAGTTATGTTGTTATCTTTTGCTTTCGTTGTTAGTTGTTTGTGAAGTAACCTCGCGTGCCCCAGAGAGCAAAGCGTAATAGTGCAATGTAATGTGTTATGTGATTATGGTTAATGTTTCTTGCATGTTTAATTGTATTGTTTAAAAAAAAAAATTATTTGCTATGTGTGTGTTCTCTGGTGTTTGCATGGCGGGTGTTACAACTTGGTATCAGAGCCAAGGTTGCAGCACTAGGATCTTTGGGTAATGTTGCTACCATGTTTAGTTATGGTGAGTCGTTGTGTCAATACGGATATAGTTCTACCCTTGTGTCATTCGGGTGTAGATGAGCATGTTGAGTCTTAACTTGTTGAGGGTGAGAGTTATGTTGTTCAACATTCTCTTGTGTGTTCTCTTAACTTTGAGTTTGAGTGAGGTCAAGGTGACTTTGAAATTAGTTATATTGTCTTATTTTCATGCATCTTCTCTTTGCGTGTATGTTTGTTGACCTTGTATTATGTGAGTTCTTTTTTTTTCCTCATTCTACCTCTTTTGATGTATGTGGGCATTGATTGTATTCTATGTAATTTTAAGGCTATGTGCTGAAAATTCATTATGAGTAATGAAGGTTAGAAGTAGAAATAGATAAAAGAATGACTTTAGTGTTATCCTAGATTGAGATTGCATGTATTTTTATTGAATTATACTATATAAGTATAAAAGGAATGTAGTATAGTATAATCATACTATCAAGTAGTGATTCGTTAAAATAATTATGATGGTTCCTTTACGATTGGTGCAAGTGAGTGACTTGATCATGTAACACGTATGAAATATTGTTTAGGGTGAATCTTAAAAAAAAAAACTAATTTAACAAACCTTTTTTTAGTGTGTTCCTTGCAAAGAAATCACTTCTTCTATCTCCTTGTGTTCTTGGATGCATAAGTTTTAAGGGAATGCTCTAGGAGTACATTGGTTATTAAATGCTTATATATGCTAGTTAATTTTAAGTTTTATGAAAGGAAGTTGTGCATAACAAGTTTAGGAATAAATTTGAGTTTTCAAAATTTTCTTCATAAGTATAAATTCATAGGTGAAGTTGATCTTATATTATTTGCACCAGTGTATAGGGAAAAATCTTATAGAATTGAAGTTCGTAGAGTGCTAGAAGTGTGGTAAGAATGTTGCATTGTATGAGTGTGATTAGGGGTATGGGTAAAACAATCTCCTAGGTATTTTCATGAAGTAAAAAAATTTAAATATTTTGATTTTATAAAAGTGTTGTACTTGGATGGTGTTTAAGGCCTTGTGTTGATCAAATAAATTATTTACCTTAGGAGAAAATGTGATGATGTATGTTCATTTAATGAAATCTTGAATTAATACAAAGTTGATGTGTTGTGTGTAATTGATTGATGATTTTCTTAATTGTTATTGAATCTAGTATGTAAATAAATGGTAATGTTTTGTGTTGAAAGACAATGCATTTTGACATGTATATGATGTGTTTCTATGTTAAGTACACTCTCCCCTGCAAATGTAAATGATATAATCTGGGTAAAATGTTGTTTCATGACATGAAAATAAAAGTTTCTTTATGCATGTATTATTATGAATGAGGGAAGCAAATAGGAATTCTATAATTGAAAGACATTGATGTTTATCTCTTAAAGTGTATGATGTAGTAAATGGTGATAAAAATATTTTTTTTGTGAATCAAGAAGATTATTATGTGATAAAAAAAGAGAGTATGTTTGTTTAGGAGAAAGCAGGTCAGAATTGTTTAGGCTTATGGTATTAATTCTAGCTTTAAGGGAGTTGATAAAATTGATCTTTGAACTTGAGGAAGAGGATAATGTTGATATTTAAGGAATTGTAAAAGTGATTAAAGAGTTTATAAATTCAGAAGAAAAGTATGGAGGATGTTGGGAGTACTTGTTTTTGATATGCGGCATCAATCATGTATGTGCATATGAGAATAGGGAAAATTTGTTTTCTATAATAGTAGGTATGAATGTACTCCTTGTTTTGTGGAAACTAGTATCTGTGCAATGTTTGTGTGTTGTATTAAACCTATGCTTGCCTTGTGTGCCATGCGATGGTGATACTATGTACCCATCCATGGGGGAAACTGTTGTTTTCCTTGGTGTGGAAATAACCATACCATTCATGTGTTGCATGTTTGTTACCTGATTGAGGGCCAACCCATGTGTGGTTGAAATTTATATATGATTAGCCAAAAGATAGTTTCATAGATTCTTTTCTTTTAGTTCTCCAGTCCCTCAATCTGTGAAGGGGTAGTAGCAGCCACAAATTTCCTTGGGCAGAGTGTGTAGCGTACGCATATTGCGACGTAGAGTAGTCTTAGCTCAATCGATCCTGAGGAAACGTACTCAATACTTCCCCTTATGATGGATCAGGGTACTTGATCCATATGTGCTAGCCTGAACCCCACAGTTTTGAGTATAGCAGCATTGGTTTGTTAGCGCATGCCTAGCCGTCCATAGGGACGTTGAGTTGGCATTAGCGAGTCAACCTTGTCTGTATGAGAGGTGAAGCTCGGGTAGCCCCATATTGATATATTCTTATATACATTATATAGACCATATCTGCACGTGTTATGACATGATGCATTGGATACGATGCCACACCCACTAATGTTTTGACATAGTACCGGTGATGATGTCGTGTTGTTGATGGTAGCGAGCCGGAATCGAGGACACGATGCCACGTGCATAGACATGTGAAGGTGCACTATGAGACTGTGTTATGATAGCCTATTTGTGTGATGAGTGTAATGGGGCCTCACACACTTGTAGAGGGATACTCATGTTTGCTTTTGATAGTGTATGTGTCGGTTAGCATATGGGTAGGTCCTAGCCATGTATACCTCTGGCGACGGCGAGTACCTACGTGTTCCTTCTCCATGAGGTATCGCTATGCAGGGTGTGTCTAGCACGTGCCTACTTCCGCAGAGCCACGGACACACTGCCATGTGGCATATGACCAGTGTGTGCCTTCTCCGGCTGGTGTATGACCATGCTGTACTACGATGTGATGCGGGATGGAGGCCGAGGTGCACATCCTATGCGGGCAACCAAGGAGTGCGTGGGCCACTTGGTTAGTCCATGTCGCGTGATGACGCGATGCCGGGTGTAGCCAAGGAGCACACTCTGGGTCATGTAGATGGCATGCTCACTCTACACCACATGAGGGCTATTGTTATAGACAAACGATGTTCCCTCCTTCATTGTTTGGTGGCTAGTATATAGTCACAATGTTGTATTGTGCAATATTGAAGATTGAGGACTTCCTATATGATTGTTGATGATTTTTCAATTGACTTTAAAGGCTGACATTTTGTTTATGTTTGATTGTAATGGTTTAGCCACACTTTGTGAATTATTCTCTCATAGCCCTCATGGTTACATTTGATTTAGTGTTGAAATTGCATGCATTTCTTGCGTTACTGTTGAAATTGAATCTTATTTGATGTTTGTTTTATGACTTTGGTGGCTAAACTAGTTTATCTTTGTTGTTTTCAAGGTTGACCATGTGTTGTATTGTGATTCCTCTCCAAGGACGTATGAGGCGGACTTGGTGAGTGTATACAAGGAAGTAGACGCAGGGAATCTTGAGGATGGGGGTATGTGAGGCTATTACACAGCTAGGATCCACTACCCACCTATGTGTGATGACCATCTTCTAGAGGCTAACCACCTTGTACAACAAGAGATGGGTCATAGTGGTCTTGTTTGGATGGTCTCACCATGTGTGTGTGGCCTAACACCATCAAGCCACTGAGTGTGAGGTATGGTTTATGTGAGATGGATTTTGGCTCTTGGCTTATGAATTTTGTATTGTGGTTTAGTATGCTACTTTCTGGTGTCTAGATGGACCCTTGTGTAGCCTTGTATTGTGTAGTTCCCAGTGATGTGACTGTGTATGTATGTGTTAGAAGAATATTTCTTATATTTTGTGCCTATTGATGTAAAAGAGGGGTAACCATGCTGTCTTAAATGTGGGTATATTGTGACTCTGTGGTATAAAATAGATTGGTTATTATTGAGAATCATAAATTGTGACTTAAAATATGTTACTAAAACATGATATGGTGTGTATTTTTGTTAATTTCAAGTAATCATTTGATGTGTTTCCCTTCTATGATATTTTGAAGATGTTTGTTGTGTAAATGGAAAATTGAGTTAATAGGAGTACTTGCTTTGTTATTAGTGTTGGAAACCAAGTATGTTATTGTAAGAGATGTAAGGATTTATAAATAAAAGTAGTTAAGAAGATATTATTTTCAAATGTGAAGCCGGTTAGTGATTCTAATTGTAATGATGTAGAAAGAGGGTGTACATCAATTATAGATTAGAGAAATTTTGGTACTAATGTGGTTATGTTTCCATTTTGAGCCATGTGACTTCCAGGAGTAAGTCAAGTTTTAGGGGGGAGGATGTAGTACCCCTCCATTCTCACCTGGGATGTGCAGGTAGTCTGGCTAAGGAATCAGAAGAGGAAGATGGGACAAGAGCTTCTAATGGTATTTTTGTGAGTATGATATTACATTATGATTGCATTTAATTGGTGATTCTTTTATATAGATGCAGTATTAAGTGGTTATGGTGAGCCCGGGATGGCATAGCATCACTTGTTCGCGAGTGCCCTACTATGTTGCAATTCTTTCTCACGAGGTGCTTGTATTTAAATAGATATATTGTGCACAACATTGTTTGTATGTAGGGATTGGAGGTACATAGTCTCGATTCCACTTGCTTCGGCAGGACAGGGTGAGCACCAATAGCCCAATGGTTAAATGTTGAAACAGAGGTGACAATGAAGTCATCCCATCCCATGATGTTAGACCGTCTTGTTGATTGGTATTGTTCTTTTTTGTAATTGTCATTACTTGTGGTTTGTGTTTTGTGTTTTGTTGTATTTTATTAAGGTGGCATTTTATAAGTTATGATTTATTTTATTTAAATGATTGAAATGATTATTAATTTTAATGTTAGAATTTAATTGTATTAAATATTTAAATGTTTTAAAAGTCATGTGTTTCAATTAAATGATAATTAAATATTAAATGTGTTTTAATTATTTTAATCAATTATCTGGTTGAGGATAATTATTAAAATAAATTATTTAATTAAATGAGATAATGTGCTTTGCAAGTAAAGCTATAAAAATAGAAATTAAAACAAACAAATAAATAAAGGAAAGGAAAAAGTTGTGAGAACGAATAAGAACGTAGATCTAACTGAAAAGCTTACTTTTAAAGAATTAATTTCTGTTATTCAGGATTTTTTTTGTGAGTTTTCGGAAGAAATTGGAATATCTTTTATTTAATTAGGATTTTTGGGAGTTTTTCTCACACAGAGAGAAGATTAGTGTTACATAGTTGCACAAGTTATTGTTGATGTTATTTTTGGAATCTTTTGCTATATTTTGGAGGAGAGTTCTAGAAAGGGACTGGGAATCTGTGTAAAGACCCATTTAATTTTAACCGAAATACCACTATATATTTTTTCCAAGTATTCATTCACAAGTATACTCAAGAACTTCTATCCATACGGGACAGATATATCATCTGTTCATACAGAACAGGAACTCACTTCATCTATTCATATGGAATAGGAATACATCTATTCATATAATCAGAATAGGCATCCACCTAAACGAGGCAGGCATCTATCATCTGATAGGTATGTGCTCTGTCCAGAGTCTTGGACTCATCAAGATCATCCAATCCTGAGTTGCCTCCCTGATGACCACACTTCCTTCTGAAAGTGTACCGAGGTCGTCGTCCTCAGGGATATGTAAATTGTAATTCTACACTTGAAACCCGCCTCAGAGTTTAGCCTAACGGCTTCGGGGAATCAAGCAATCCATATGGGATTCTTCCAAGTATAGTTGTATGTATTTTAGTTGATTATCTCTTATAACTAGTTATGTGATCCCTCCAACCCTAAATCCCATTCCCGAATGCCTGAGTACTGGGGGCATCCTTCGCTTCCCAGACTGCCTACATACCCTGCTTCCAAACGGGATCAAGGCGTAAAATATGTAGTTCTGTTTTCTAGGCTATGTTTATGTGAACTGTTATAAAGCGGGTATGCAACCCTTTCTAGGGTTTTTATTTCCCTTAGACAGTTCCTCTGCGGTCGCTACCCACGATGGGAAGCATGGATAATAAATGATCGCCTTGACCATTTATTGTTTATCTAATAACATTCATCTAACCTTACTCCCTAATGATGTTCATCTACCTTGACCCATTTAAATTATTTCCTAATAAATTATCCACATGATTATATCTTGAATTGAAAATTCCTAAGTTATAGTTTTCTAGGTTGTCACTAGCGGATTTGATTCATTTTTGTTTTATCTTTTTAGATTATCGATCCAAAGGGGATTTCCCTCCCTTTGGATTAAATTAACCGATGTTCCTTATGTCTCCCCGACGATTTATAGGGTCGATGCCACAGACGCCGTTATTGCAGCTATGTTAGGCGATGGGTGTAGTAGCTCAAGCGCGATGGCACTACCTGTAAACGTGAGCCAGAGGAACTGCGAATACCGAACGCTGATAGTTTTGTTTTCCTTTCTTGAATTAGGTTTCCAACATAATTAAACTTTCATAAGAGAGGAGCTCATAAGAATCTAAATTTTATAAAGTATTACAATTTGTCAACATTTAAAGAGAAACAGTTTCCCAAGATAATTTAGTAAATCAACAAGCATTATTCAATAATTTTGCAGTAAGTTTTAGAGAAACATTCCATCATAACCCTTGAGTAAAGGAATTAACTAGATAATAACCATTCATAAAAAGTATTACCATATAACACAATAAGATGATCTTTTAAGATTATCTACATGCGATATTCCTCCTTTCCTTTGGTGGTTTCGCTTTTCTTATCTATCAATCATTTATGCGTGGATGCAAGGGCTTCCATATCTAGTACCAAAACACTAGAAGAGGTTTCTCTTTTCCAAATTAAGTTCTTTGAGCTCTCTTATTCTAACATATTTGGAAGGGCGTGGAATATATATATATATATATATATATATATATATATATATATATATATATTTCGCTGCTTAGGGAAAGGTTATCACGATTTTCTAATTTGATTCATCTAAGTTTAATACCATGATCTTTCATTTTGTTAAGATTAAATGTAAATTTCTCTTTTAAGAACATGACTTAAGCAATCTTTCTTTAAGATAAGTTTTGAGAAAACTTAATAATCTAGGTCATATTGGGAGTTCATATAGCAACTTCTAAACTATCCTTAAGTACAAATAGAACTTCGAAAATGCATTTTGCATGTCTAAAGTATTGAAATAACCAATGTTTTCAATCAAGGCTATATTTTGTAATCTTTTTTTTTTCTTCTTTTTCATTATGTTTATAAATATTATATTAGTTTTCTTACAAGGCTTAGGAGTAGACTTGCTACGAGTAATTACAACCAATTGATTTCATGGTATGAGAATCAAAAACTATAATAAAATGGTAGTATCTTATTTATTCACTAGGAAAAATGATTCTATATAAGTTTAAATGAAATCTTCCACAAAATATATACTGAACTAAATCTTATTCAAATCAATAATATGATTAGATGAATTTTATAGTGCTTCTAATATTCATTTTCTTGGATTAATTTTGATAATCACAGCGTCATTAGTTTTATATAGATAAATATATATGAATATCTATCCTAATCTTGAAAATGTTGTACTTTGAATAAGAATCTATATTAAAATTATGTTCATTTATTTATGACTGAAATAATAGTTCTTAAATGAAGTTTTTAAGAACACTTGAAGTTAAAATTTCATACTAGACTAACCACAAGAATAGGATAAATGCTAATCTACATTAGAAAATAAATATTTCTGAGCCACACGCTTTCTAAAAAAAAATCTTTGGATCTCAACCTCACTGTAATACCCATGAAACTCAACACAATTTTTTTGTAGCTTTTCTAGTTAATCTATAAAAACATTGCTGCTAATTTACAGTATGCATTTATTAAGGAAAATGGTGCTAAGGTTAAGAGAACTGTTCAGATTTCAAAATCTGCATAAACCATGAAGAGGATTATCTGTTTTATACTGACTCTATGCACATTTCTCTACTGATTAAGGCACCAAAGTTTGAACAACTATTATTTAATGAGTAAGATGTGAAATTAAAGGCTACGCTATGACAAATTGAAGGGTGCTAAGTTTTTTTTTTGGTCAGTTGCAAATTTCATAGAACAACTTGTGGAGAATTGCTCTGATTTTTTTTTCCAATTATTTGAATCAAAGAAGCAAATATTGCTTGTGTGTTTTTAAATTTTATGTTGTCAAAATGTTGATTTAAGCTGAAACTAAAAGTCTTAAATCAGCTGAAACCTATTACAGACCTCTCAAAAAGAATTCAGTTCTATACGTTGATTTCACATATTCATGTAATTTTTTTATTTTTTTAAAAATAAAATCCAGCATTAATTTTATGATTGCAGAGATTAAGGGTTTTGTATATGCTTTTTAAAATAACCATGATATGACGCAATTCAATGTAGAGAAAATAACAGACATCACCAAATAAGTATATAATTGGACATAATGCTTTTCAGGAAACATACTACAAGAACTTACCTGTAGCGCTAATCTTCAGGAAGAGGCCTGAGTAAACAATATGCTCAAATCAGTATGCCCCCTTTCCACCAATCTACAACTAAAAACCCCTTTGTATCCTTTCAAGGTACTGAAACACAGTCCACTCGAATACCCCAGCCACATGCACATCCATTCAATTTATAGCTGAAGATGCATTAAATTCTTTGCAACTGTAGTATGCAGGTTAGATATGAAATTTATTGGGACAGTTGGACTATATCCCATGTGAATAATATGGATGAAGCAGTGAGGTGATCGATGTCAACTTTGGGTGGCTATGGGCGGCGTGATGTTTATGCCTGATTTAATGTGCAATTTCTTGAAAACGTGGTAGTTCATAAAAGTCCAATCCTATTCATGCAAGGTGTATTTAATTTCTTGGTTGTTATTTAACTTCTGCTCGCAAATTTTCCAAGTTAGCAATTAATGACTCTAGATCTGACTGGCAAGGATTTCAGGAACGTGGGTAAAGTACCTCTCAGCTTTTTTTCATGAGTCAATTTTTTTTATTTTTTTTAACATGTGTCCAATGCATTCACCTTAAATGTTAAAGTCTATCAACATTTGCAATAGAATTTGGAAGAGATGGAGTCGTGACATCCTCCCTCTCTTATTTGTGCATCGTCTCGATGCATATATTCAGTAAGTTTGATATAGTAAGGGAATATAGTACTTTAAAACAAGAAAGGAATATAGTATCTAAATAGTGCTTAAAACAAGAAAGGAAAGGATTGTTGCAAATCAATTGTATCTTCCCAAGTAGCATTGTCCTCATCATATTGATCCCATTGTACTTTGCTTTGATCAACCACCCTGTTGCGTAATTGGTACTGGCGTCTCTCCAAGATTCGATATGGCTCTATTGTTATTTTCCTGAGCTCTTGGAATTGTAATGCATTCCAATTCAAAACATGTTTCTCATTAGGTACATACTTCTTAAGAAGAGATATATGGAAAACATCATGGATACGACTCAGTTGGGGAGGTAGGGCCAATTTGTAGGCAACCGGGTTTATCCTTTCTATGATTTCGAAGGGTCCCACATAACGGGGTGCCAACTTTGCCTTCTTACCAAAACTTATAGAGCTTTTATATGGCCTGACCCTTAAGAAAACTTTTTCACCTACTGTGAATTCCCTTTGTGTTCTTTTCCTATCCGCATAACTCTTTTGTCTGTCTGTTGCTTCCCTTAACCTCTGTCTAATTGACCTGATTTGATTTTCCATTTCCTTCAACATATTTGGTCCAATTACCACTCTATCCTCAAGATTATCCCAACTCAAAGGTGTGCGGCAAGCTCTTCCATATAGAGCTTCAAATGGAGGCATCCCTAGGGAGACTTGAAAAGAGTTATTGTATGCAAACTCTACTAGTGGAAGATATTCTTCCCACTTAGATTGTTGGTCCATACAGTACATACGTAGAAGGTCTTCCACAATTTGATTTGTCCTTTCAGTTTGGCCATCTGTTTCAGGGTGATATGCTGTACTGAAATTTAATTGTGTCCCCAAAGCTGATTGAAGAGTTGTCCAAAACCTTGAAGTGAATCTAGCATCCCTATCAGATATGATCTTTTCTGGAATTCCATGTAATCTAAAAATTTCCTTCACAAAACGTTTAGCCAAAGTTGGAGCATCATCTGTTATATTTCCTGCTATGAAGTGAGCAACCTTGGTAAGTTTGTCAATTACCACCATTATTGTGTTATGCCTATAAGGTGTTGTAGGCAATCCTTGAATAAAATCCATACTAATAACCTGCCACTTATGATGTGGTATATCATGGGGGTATAATAATCCTGCAGGATGGCTATGCTCTGCCTTCACCCTCTGACATTCAAGACATTTAGCTACATAGAGTACTATGTCATTCTTCATTCCTTGCCAAAAATATAGTTTCTTAAGGTCTGAATAGAGTTTGTTTGCCCCAGGGTGTCCTGAATAAGGGGTATTGTGGGCTTCACTTAAAACCAACTCTCTCAACTCCTTAGAGTTTGGAACATATATCCTATTGTTATATCGAAGCAATTTGTCACCATCCAGATAATACCCCCTTATTCTAGGATCAGTTGGATCACTTTCTAAGGTCGATTTGACCTGTTTATACCATGAATCTTCTTTTTGTTCATTGAGAACTTTTTCCTTAAAAGTAGTTTTGAATATTGCAATATTCATCAAGTGCCTCCTGCTTAGTGCATCTACAACCCTATTTTCTTTTCCCTTAATATATTCTATCTCAAAATCATATTCGCTTAGAAATTCTAACCATCTTCTTTGTCTAGCATTCAAGTGAGGTTGTGTGAAGATGTACTTGAGTCCTTGATGGTCAGTTTTTAACTCAAATGGCTTTCCTAAGAGAAAATGTCTCCATTTCTGAAGAGCATGTACAATTGCTGCAAGTTCCAAATCGTGAGGTGCATAGTTTACTTCATGATTTTTCAATTTCCTTGATTCATATGCTACCACACCTTCATCCTGAATGAGTACCCCACCTAGACCTTCAGTGGAAGCATCTGTCACAACTATGAAGTGTCCATTTGGTTCTGGAACCTTTAAGATAGGTGCAGTGGTTAATTTTTCCTTCAAATTTTGAAATGCCTTATCACACTGTTCAGTCCACAAGAATTTCTTACCCTTTCTTTGTAATGAAGTGATTGGATTTGCAATTTTTGAGAATCCTTCTATGAATCTCCTATAATATCCTGCAAGTCCCATAAAACTTCTTACCTCAGACACATTTTTCATTTGCATAACTAATATAATTTCCATACTTATAGGTCTATGTTTCCCTTGAATCACAACCCTTTTTCCTATATCATCTACACATTCTACCCATTTGTTGTAACAGTCTACATTTGCTTGATGGTTTGTCAACCAACGCATTCCAATGATCACATCGTATGATCCTAAAGGTGCCACATAAAGATCTACCTTTGTATTAAAGTTAGGAAATTGTATTTCTGCATCGGATAGACACTGGGTTACCTCTTTAACTGCCTTATCCCCATACTGAACTGTCCATGATGATTCCATATGATTAACTTTAAATACATTTTTCCTTACAAATTCAGGTGAAATAAAACATTCAGATGATCCAGTATCTATTAGAATTGAGGCTAGTTTTCCAAATAGAGTACCTGTAGTCTCTACGGGCACATTCTGGGATTGAGTACGTCGATTTCTTACTGTCGCATGAATCCTTTGTGTAGGTCCCCTCTGAGGTTGATTTGCTTTCATCTGAATTTGCATCCTTGGACATTCTCTAGCAAAGTGATTCCCTCCACACATGAAACATCCACCTAGTGGTCCTCGTTGCATTGGATTTTTAGGTTGGTTATTGCTTGCTTCATTGAGCCTTGGCCAATTATAGTTCCTTGGTTCATTTTTTTTGAAGTTGTTTCTGTTAGTGTTATTCACATTGTACCTTTGATTATGATTTGGAGGTGGTCTTCTTTCTGATGAATTGTTCCTTAGGTTCTTGTTGAAGTTTTGATTCCTTCTGAATTCTTGTTTCCTCTTGAAATTATTAGTCCTAAAAGATTGTCTTGCTAAAGTTAAAGCTTGTAACTTCCTCTCTTGCTTTAAGGATTTCTCTAACACTTCATTCATACCTTCTGGTCCATGCATGTCAACCTCTGCTCCTATGTTGGTATTTAATCCCAAAATGAATTTCTTGGTTTGGCTCTTTTCATCTTGTTGATATATTGGCACATATTTTAGCAGTTTGGCAAACCTATCCCAATATTGTTGAACTGTCAGAGATCCTTGTCGAAGGTTGTGAAACTCAATCATCTTCTCATTGAAAAAAATTTGTGGTAGCCACCTTTTACGAAAGTGCTCAACAAATTGTTCCCATGTTATATCCTCCTTGGTGTACTTATTTTGTTCCTTCACATTAGTCCACCAGCTAGCTGCTTCACCAACAAGTTGGTAGGACCCCCATAAGGCCTTAGTAGTTTCGCTGAAGTCCCTTAACTCAAAATACTTCTCCATTTCATTAAGCCAATTCTCTGCCCCTTCTCCTAGTTGTTTCCCATCAAATTTTGGAGGAGTGATTTTCTTCAAGTCCTTAGTCAATTCTAGAATAGGATTTTCTATCCTAGGTGCAATAACATCCGTTATGTTATGCTCTGGATTATCTCCTTCAGGAGGGTTTTCAATTTGAGGTTCAATTATATTTTCAATATTATCTTGTCTTGTTCAAAGTTCTTGTACAGTTTGCTCCAAAGAGTTGATTTTATCTCTTTGTTCAATTAACAGTTCTATTATTGCTTCAATCCCATCCTTATTCCTTCTCTGAGTCTGTGGTTCATCATCTTTGTTTCCCTTTGGTCTTCGACCGACACCAGCTCAAGTTGCCCTACCCCTTGGCATTTAGAATTCCTATTTAATTATTCTCATGTTAGTATGATTCCAATGTTTGAGAGAGGATGTTTCTAACTTTTAAAATACATATGTCGATTGCGCGAATTGCAGTAAGCTCAAGGCCTAGTTTTGAATCTCGCTCTGATACCACATGTAAAGACCCATTTAATTTTAACCGAAATACCACTATATATTTTTCCAAGTATTCATTCACAAGTATACTCGGGAACTTCTATCCATACAGGACAGATATATCATCTGTTCATATGGAACAGGAACTCACTTCATCTATTCATATGGAATAGGAATACATCTATTCATATAATCAGAATAGGCATCCACCTAAACGAGGCAGGCATCTATCATCTGATAGGTATGTGCTCTGGCCAGAGACTTGGACTCATCGGGATCATCCAATCCTGAGTTGCCTCCCTGATGACCACACTTCCTTTTGAAAGTGTACCGAGGTCGTTGTCCTCAGGGATATGTAAATTGTAATTCTACACTTGAAACCCGCCTCGGAATTTAGCCTAACGGCTTCGGGGAATCAAGCAATCCATACGGGATTCTTCCAAGTATAGTTGTATGTATTTTAGTTGATTATCTCTTATAACTAGTTATGTGATCCCTCCAACCCTAAATCCCATTCCCGAACGCCTGATACTGGGGGCATCCTTCGCTTCCCAGACTGCCTACATAACCTGCTTCCAAACGGGATCAAGGCATAAAATATTTAGTTATGTTTTCTAGGCTATGTTTATGTGAACTGTTATAAAGGGGTATGCAACCCTTTGTAGGGTTTTTATTTCCCTTAGACAGTTCCTCTGCGGTCGCTACCCACGATGGGAAGCGTGGATAATAAATGATCGCCTTGACCATTTATTGTTTATCTAATAACATTCATCTAACCTTACTCCCTAATGATGTTCGTCTCCCTTGACCCATTTAAATTATTTCCTAATAAATTATCCACATGATTATATCTTGAATTGAAAATTCCTAAGTTATAGTTTTCTAGGTTGTCACTAGCGGATTTGATTCATTTTTGTTTTATCTTTTTAGATTATCGATCCAAAGGGGATTTCCCTCCCTTTGGATTAAATTAACCGATGTTCCTTATGTCTCCCCGACGATTTATAGGGTCGATGCCACAGACACCGTTATTGCAGCTATGTTAGGCGATGGGTGCAGTAGCTCAAGCGCGATGGCATTCCTGTAAACGTGAGCCAGAGGCACTGCGAATACCGAATGCTGATAGTTTTGTTTTCCTTTCTTGAATTAGGTTTCCAACATAATTAAACTCTCATAAGAGAGGAGCTCATAAGAATCTAAATTTTATAAAGTATTACAATTTGTCAACATTTAAAGAGAAACAGTTTCCCAAGATAATTTAGTAAATCAACAAGCATTATTCAATAATTTTGCAGTAAGTTTTAGAGAAACATTCCATCATAACCCTTGAGTAAAGGAATTAACTAGATAATAACCATTCATAAAAAGTATTACCATATAACACAATAAGATGATCTTTTAAGATTATCTACATGCGATATTCCTCCTTTCCTTTGGTGGTTTCGCTTTTCTTATCTATCAATCATTTATGCGTGGATGCAAGGGCTTCCATATCTAGTACCAAAACACTAGAAGAGGTTTCTTTTTTCCAAATTAAGTTCTTTGAGCTCTCTTATTCTAACATATTTGGAAGGGCGTGGAATATATATATATATATATATATATATATATATATATATATATATATATATATATATATATATATATATATATATATATATATATATATATATATATTTCGACTGTAGAAGTTATCCATTTTCCTAATTTGATTCATCTAGATTTAATACTTGCAGTCGCTTGTTTTGTTAAGACAAATGTAAAATTTCTCTTTTTAAGAGCGTGGCTTATGAAATCTTTCTTCGGAATAAGTTTGAAAACTTAATAATCTAGGTCATATTAGGGTTCATGTAGCGCTAAACTATCCTTAAGTACCAAATAGAACTTCCAAATGCATTTTGCATATCTAAAGTATTGAAAAAAGGAAACTCCAATGTTTTCAATCAATTTATATTTTGTAAATCTTTTTTTTTTTTTTTTCTTTTTTTTTCATTATGTTTATAAATATTATATTAGTCTTCTTACAAGGCTTAGGAGTAAACTTGTTACGAGTAATTACAACCAATTGATTTCATGGTATGAGAATCAAAAACTATAATAAAAATGGTAGTATCTTATTTATTCAATAGGAAAAATGATTCTTTATAAGTTTAATGAAATTTCCCACAAAATATATATTGAACTAAATCTTAATCAAATCAATAACATGATTAGAGGAATTTTATAGCACTTTTAATATTTGCTTGGGTTAATTTTGATAATCACAGCGTTATTAGTTTTATATAGCTGATTATATATGAATATCTATCCCAAAATTCAATCTTGAAAATGTTGTATTTTAGATAAGGATCTATATTAAAATTGTGTTCATTTATTTATGACTAAAATAATAATTCTTTAATGAAATTTTAAGGAACACTTTGAAAGTTAAAATTTCATACTTTACTAAATATACATAGTAAATAGTAAACACTAATCTATATTAGAAAATAAATGTTTAAGGCCACATGCTTTCTAAAAAAAGTCTTTTGGATCTCGAGTATATTGTAATACCCATGAAACTCAACACAATTTTTTGCTTAGCTTTTCTAGTTAATCTACTCAGCATTGCTTAACTAATTCTGAGTATGCATTTATTTAAGGAAAGTGGTATAGGTTAGAGAGCTTTATTCAGATTTAAAATAAAACCATGAAAGGAGTTATTTGTTTTATCTGCTGACTCTATGCACATTTCTCTCTTGATTAAGGCACCAGGGGTTGAACAACTATTATTTAATGAGTAAGATGCTTACAGGGTGAGGCTATTCTATGACAAATTGAAGGGTGCCTAAGTTTTTTGTGGTTTGCAGATTTCCTTAGAACAACTTGTGGAGAATTGCTCACAAGTTTTTAATTATTTGAATCAAAGAAGCGAGCTCTGTGCTTGTGTGTTTAAATTTTATGTTGCATCAAAATGTTGATTTAAAGCTGGAAACTAAAAGGAAGTCTTAAATCAGCTGAAACCTATTACAGACCTCTCAAAAAGAATTCAGTTCTATACGTTGATTTCACATATTCATGTAATTTTTTTATTTTTTTAAAAATAAAATCCAGCATTAATTTTATGATTGCAGAGATTAAGGGTTTTGTATATGCTTTTTAAAATAACCATGATAGCGCCAGATTCAATGTAGAAAATATGAGACCTTATCACCAAATAGAGTAGCATGGTGGACATAATGGCACCGAGCATACTACAGAACACCTATAAGCTAATCTTCAGGAAGGGGCACGAGTAAACAATGTCTCAAATCGGTATACCCCCCTTTCCTCCAATCTACAACTAAAAGCCCTTTGTATCGCTTAGTGCTGAAACAGATCCACTCGAATACCCGATCCGTGCCCATCCATTTCAATTTATAGGCTTGAAGATGCATTAAAATTTCTTGCAAGCATGATATGGGTTAGATATAGAAATTTATTGGACGAGTTGGATACTCTCCCATGTATGAATATGGATGAAGCGTTAAAGGGTGATTGATATATGGAGCTTTGGTGGCTATGGGTGGCGTGATGTTTATACGATTTATTACGGAGAATTTCTTGAAAGCGTGGTAGTTCATAAAAGTCAATCTATTCATGCCAAGGTGTATTTAATTTCTTAGTTGTTATTTAACTTCTGCTCGCAAATTTTCCAAGTTAGCAATTAATGACTCTAGATCTGACTGGCAAGGATTTCAGGAACGTGGGTAAAGTACCTCTCAGCTTTTTTTCATGAGTCAATTTTTTTTTTTTTTTTAACATGTGTCCAATGCATTCACCTTAAATGTTAAAGCCTATCAACATTTGCAATAGAATTTGGAAGAGATGGAGTCGTGACATCCTCCCTCTCTTATTTGTGCATCGTATCGATGCATATATTCAGTAAGTTTGATATAGTAAGGGAATATAGTACTTTAAAACAAAAAAGAAATATAGTATCTAAATAGTGCTTAAAACAAGAAAGGAAAGGATTGTTGCAAATCAATTGTATCTTCCCAAGTAGCATTGTCCTCATCATATTGATCCCATTGTACTTTGCTTTGATCAACCACCCTGTTGCATAATTGGTACTGGCGTCTCTCCAAGATTCGATATGGCTCTATTGTTATTTTCCTGAGCTCTTGGACCTATAATGCATTCCAATTCAAAACATGTTTCTCATTAGGTACATACTTCTTAAGAAGAGATATATGGAAAACATCATGGATACGACTCAGTTGGGGAGGTAGGGCCAATTTGTAGGCAACCGGGTTTATCCTTTCTATGATTTCGAAGGGTCCCACATAACGGGGTGCCAACTTTGCCTTCTTACCAAAACTTATAGAGCTTTTATATGGCCTGACCCTTAAGAAAACTTTTTCACCTACTGTGAATTCCCTTTGTGTTCTTTTCCTATCCGCATAACTCTTTTGTTTGTCTGTTGCTTCCCTTAACCTCTGTCTAATTGACCTGATTTTATTTTCCATTTCCTTCAACATATTTGGTCCAATTACCACTCTATCCTCAAGATTATCCCAACTCAAAGGTGTGCGGCAAGCTCTTCCATATAGAGCTTCAAATGGAGGCATCCCTAGGGAGACTTGAAAAGAGTTGTTGTATGCAAACTCTACTAGTGGAAGATATTCTTCCCACTTAGATTGTTGGTCCATACAGTACATACATAGAAGGTCTTCCACAATTTGATTTGTCTTTTCAGTTTGGCCATCCGTTTCAGGGTGATATGCTGTACTGAAATTTAATTGTGTCCCCAAAGCTGATTGAAGTGTTTTCCAAAACCTTGAAGTGAATCTAGCATCCCTATCAGATATGATCTCTTTTGGAATTCCATGTAATCTAAAAATTTTCTTCACAAAACGTTTAGCCAAAGTTGGAGCATCATCTGTTATATTTCCTGCTATGAAGTGAGCAACCTTGGTAAGTTTGTCAATTACCACCATTATTGTGTTATTCCTATAAGGCGTCGTAGGTAATCCTTGTATAAAATCCATACTAATGACTTGCCACTTATGATGCGGTATATCATGGGGGTATAATAATCCTGCAGGATGGCTATGCTCTGCCTTCACCCTCTAACATTCAAGACATTTAGCTACATAGAGTACTATGTCATTCTTCATTCCTTGCCAAAAATATAGTTTCTTAAGGTCTGAATAGAGTTTATTTGCCCCAGGGTGTCCCGAATAAGGGGTATTGTGGGCTTCACTTAAAACCAACTCTCTTAACTCTTTACAGTTTGGAACATATATCCTATTGTTGTATCGAAGCATCTTGTCACCATCTAGATTATACCCCTTTATACTAGGATCAGCTGGATCATTTTCTAAGGTCAATCTAACCTGCTTATACCATGGATCTTCTTTTTGCCCATTTAGCACTTTTTCTCTAAAAGTGGTTTTGAATATTACCATATTCATCAAGTGCCTCCTTCTGCTTAGTGCATCTGCAACCCTATTTTCTTTTCCCTTAATATATTCTATCTCAAAATCGTATTCGCTCATAAATTCTAACCATCTTCTTTGTCTAGCATTCAAGTGAGGTTGCGTGAAGATGTACTTGAGTCCTCGATGGTCAGTTTTTAACTCAAATGGCTTTCCTAAGAGAAAATGTCTCCATTTCTGAAGAGCATGTACAATTGCTGCAAGTTCCAAATCGTGAGGTGCATAGTTTACTTCATGATTTTTCAATTTCCTTGATTCATATGCTACCACACCTTCATCTTGAATGAGTACCCCACCTAGACCTTCAATGGAAGCATCTTTCACAACTATGAAGTGTCCATTTGGTTTTGGAACCTTTAAGATAGGTGCAGTGGTTAATTTTTCCTTCAAATTTTGAAATGCCTTATCACATTGTTCAGTCCACAAGAATTTCTTACCCTTTCTTTGTAATGAAGTGATTGGATTTGCAATTTTTGAGAATCCTTCTATGAATCTCCTATAATATCCTGCAAGTCCCATAAAACTTCTTACCTCAGACATATTTTTTGGAATTGGCCATTCCTTTATGGCTTTTATCTTATCTGGATCTACTGCAATACCATCTTCTGAAATGATGTGACCTAAGTAATGTATTTTCTTTTTAAAGAATGCACATTTTGATAGTTTTCCATATAGCTTATGTTCTCTCAACCTTTGCAAAATTAACTGAAGATGTGCTAGGTGTTCCTCCTCATTTTTGGAATAAATCAAGATATCATCTAAGAAGACCAAGACAAATTTATCCAAGTAATCATGGAACACACTATTCATCAAGTTCATAAAGGCAGCTGGAGCATTAGTCACACCAAAAGGTACAATTGTAAACTCATAATGCCCATACCTTGTTCTGAAGGCTGTTTTCGGGATATCTTCTTCCTTTATCCTGAGTTGGTGGTACCCTGATCGAAGATCTATCTTAGAAAACACAGTTGCTCCTTTCATTTGTTCAAAGAGATCCTCTATGCGTGGTAAAGGGTACCTATTCTTTATGGTGACTTTGTTAAGCATTCTATAATCAATACATAGTCTTAAGGTTCCATCTTTCTTTTTAACAAACAAAACCGGTGCTCCCCAAGGGGATACACTTGGTCTTATGAGACCTTTCCCAAGCAATTCTTCCAATTGCATCTTGAGTTCTACCAACTCAGTTGTGTTCATTCGATAGGGTGCCTTAGACACCGGTTCAGCTCCTGGAACTATATCAATGGAGAAGTCAAATTTTCTTTTTGGGGGTAGCCCTGGTAGTTCTTCTGGAAACACATCACTAAAATCTTGAAGGTAAGGAGAATTTTGGAGCGTTGGAGCATCGCCTTCTTCCTTTTCATCCATGGTAACCATGTATACTAGATCCCCCTTTCTCTTTTCTCTTTTCATTTGCATAGCTGATATGATTTCCATACTTATAGGTCTATGTTTCCCTTGAATCACAACCCTTTTCCCTATATCATCTAAACATTCTACCCATTTGTTGTAACAGTCTACATTTGCTTGATGGTTTGTCAACCAACTCATTCCAATGATCACATCATATGATCCTAAAGGTGCCACATAAAGGTCTACCTTTGTATTAAAGTTAGGGAATTGTATTTCTGCATCGGATAGACACTGGGTCACCTCTTTAACTGCCTTATCCCCATACTGGACTGTCCATGATGATTCCATATGATTAACTTTAAATACATTTTTCCTTACAAATTCAGGTGAAATAAAACATTCAGATGATCCAGTATCTATTAGAATTGAGACTAGTTTCCCAAAGAGTGTACCTGTAGTCTCTATAGGCACATTTTGGAATCGAGTGCGTCGATTTCTTACTGCTGCATGAATCCTTTGTGTAGGTCCCCTCTGAGGTTGATTTGCTTTCATCTGACTTTGCATCCTTGGACATTCTCTAGCAAAGTGATTCCCTCCACACATGAAACATCCACCTGGTGGACCTCGTGGTACTGGATTTTTAGGCTGGTTATTGCTTGCTTCATTGAGCCTTGGCCAATTATAGTTCCTTGGTTCATTTTTGTTGAAGTTGTTTATGTTAGTGTTATTCACATTGTACCTTTGATTCTGGTTTGGAGGTGGTTTTCTTTCCGATGAATTGTTCCTTAGGTTCTTGTTGAAGTTTTGATTCCTTCTAAATTCTTGTTTCCTCTTGAAATTATTACTCCTAAAAGATTGTCTTGCTGAAGTTAAAGCTTGTAACTTCCTCTCTTGCTTTAAGGATTTCTCTAACACTTCATTCATACCTTCCGGTCCATGCATGTCAACCTCTGCTCCTATGTTGGTATTTAATCCCAAAATGAATTTCCTGGTTTGGCTCTTTTCATCTTGTTGATATATTGGCACATATTTTAGTAGTTTGGCAAACCTATCCTAGTATTGTTGAACTGTCAGAGATCCTTGGCGAAGGTTGTGAAACTCAGTCATCTTCTCATCAAAAAATAATTGTGGTAGCCACCTTTTACGAAAGTGCTCAACAAATTGTTCCCATGTTATATCCTCCTTGGTGTACTTATTTTGTTCCTTCACATTAGTCCACCAGCTAGCTGCTTCACCAACAAGTTGGTAGGACCCCCATAAGGCCTTAGTAGTTTCGCTGAAATCCCTTAACTCAAAATACTTTTCCATTTCATTAAGCCAATTTTCTGCCCCTTCTCCTAGTTGTTTCCCATCAAATTTTGGAGGGGTGATTTTCTTCAAGTCCTTAGTCAATTCTAGAATAGGATTTTCTCTCCTAGGTGCAATAACATCCATTATGTCATGCTCTGGATCATCTCCTTCAGGAGGGTTTTCAATTTGAGGTTCAACTATATTTTCAATATTATCTTGTCTTGTTCGAAGTTCTTGTATCGTTTGCTCCAAAGAGTTGATTTTATCTCTTTGTTCAGTTAACAGTTCTATTATTGCTTCAATCCCATCATGTGGTTCATCATCTTTGTTCCCCTTTGGTCTCCGACCGACACCAGCTCGAGTTGCCCTTCCCCTTGGCATTTAAAATTCCTGTTTAATTATTCTTATGTTAGTATGATTCCAATGTTTGAGAAAAGATGTTTCTTTCATATAACTTTTAAAATACATATTTCAATTGCGCGAGTCGTAGTAAGCTCAAGGCCTAGTTTTTGAATCTCACTCTGATACCACATGTAAAGACCCAATTAATTTTTAACCGAAATACCACTCTATTTTTTTTTTTTTCAAGTCATTCGCAAGTACACTCGGGAACTTCTATCCATACGGGATAGATATATCATCTGTTCATATGGAACAGGAGTTCACTTCATCTATTCATATGGAATAGGAATACATCTATTCATATAATCGGAATAGGCATCCACCTAAACGAGGCAGGCATCTATCATCTGATAGGTATGTGCTCTGGCCAGAGTCTTGGACTCATCGGGATCATCCGGATCCTGAGTCGCTTCCCTGATGACCACACTTCCTACTAAAAGTGTACCGAGGTCGTCGTCCTCAGGGGTATGTAAATTGTAATTCTACACTTGAAACCCGCCTCGAATTTAGCCTAACGGCTTCGGGGAATCAAGCAATCCATACGGGATTCTTCCAAGTATAGTTGTATGTATTTTAGTTGATTATCTCTTATAACTAGTTATGTGATCCCTCCAACCCTAAATCCCATTCCCAAACGCCTGAGTACTGGGGGCATCCTTCGCTTCCCAGACTGCCTACATACCCTGCTTCCAAACGGGATCAAGGCGTAAAATATGTAGTTCTGTTTTCTAGGCTATGTTTATGTGAACTGTTATAAAGCGGGTATGCAACCCTTTCTAGGGTTTTTATTTCCCTTAGACAGTTCCTCTGCGGTCGCTACCCACGATGGGAAGCATGGATAATAAATGATCGCCTTGACCATTTATTGTTTATCTAATAACATTCATCTAACCTTACTCCCTAATGATGTTCGTCTCCCTTGACCCATTTAAATTATTTCCTAATAAATTATCCACATGATTATATCTTGAATTGAAAATTCCTAAGTTATAGTTTTCTAGGTTGTCACTAGCGGATTTGATTCATTTTTGTTTTATCTTTTTAGATTATCGATCCAAAGGGGATTTCCCTCCCTTTGGATTAAATTAACCGATGTTCCTTATGTCTCCCCGACGATTTATAGGGTCGATGCCACAGACACCGTTATTGCAGCTATGTTAGGCGATGGGTGCAGTAGCTCAAGCGCGATGGCATTCCTGTAAACGTGAGCCAGAGGCACTGCGAATACCGAATGCTGATAGTTTTGTTTTCCTTTCTTGAATTAGGTTTCCAACATAATTAAACTCTCATAAGAGAGGAGCTCATAAGAATCTAAATTTTATAAAGTATTACAATTTGTCAACATTTAAAGAGAAACAGTTTCCCAAGATAATTTAGTAAATCAACAAGCATTATTCAATAATTTTGCAGTAAGTTTTAGAGAAACATTCCATCATAACCCTTGAGTAAAGGAATTAACTAGATAATAACCATTCATAAAAAGTATTACCATATAACACAATAAGATGATCTTTTAAGATTATCTACATGCGATATTCCTCCTTTCCTTTGGTGGTTTTGCTTTTCTTATCTATCAATCATTTATGCGTGGATGCAAGGGCTTCCATATCTAGTACCAAAACACTAGAAGAGGTTTCTCTTTTCCAAATTAAGTTCTTTGAGCTCTCTTATTCTAACATATTTGGAAGGGCGTGGAATATATATATATATATATATATTTCGTTGCTTAGGGAAAGGTTATCACGATTTTCTAATTTGATTCATCTAAGTTTAATACCATGATCTTTCATTTTGTTAAGATTAAATGTAAATTTCTCTTTTAAGAACGTGACTTAAGCAATCTTTCTTTAAGATAAGTTTTGAGAAAACTTAATAATCTAGGTCATATTGGGAGTTCATATAGCAACTTCTAAACTATCCTTAAGTACAAATAGAACTTCCAAAATGCATTTTGCATGTCTAAAGTATTGAAATAACCAATGTTTTCAATCAAGGCTATATTTTGTAATCTTTTTTTTTTCTTCTTTTTCATTATGTTTATAAATATTATATTAGTCTTCTTAAAAGGCTTAGGAGTAGACTTGCTACGAGTAATTACAACCAATTGATTTCATGGTATGAGAATCAAAAACTATAATAAAATGGTAGTATCTTATTTATTCACTAGGAAAAATGATTCTATATAAGTTTAAATGAAATCTTCCACAAAATATATACTGAACTAAATCTTATTCAAATCAATAATATGATTAGATGAATTTTATAGTGCTTCTAATATTCATTTGCTTGGATTAATTTTGATAATCACAGCGTCATTAGTTTTATATAGATAAATATATATGAATATCTATCCTAATCTTGAAAATGTTGTACTTTGAATAAGAATCTATATTAAAATTATGTTCATTTATTTATGACTGAAATAATAGTTCTTAAATGAAGTTTTTAAGAACACTTGAAGTTAAAATTTCATACTAGACTAACCACAAGAATAGGATAAATGCTAATCTATATTAGAAAATAAATATTTCTGAGCCACATGCTTTCTAAAAAAAATTCTTTGGATCTCAACCTCACTGTAATACCCATGAAACTCAACAAAATTTTTTTGTAGCTTTTCTAGTTAATCTATAAAAACATTGCTGCTAATTTACAGTATGCATTTATTAAGGAAAATGGTGCTAAGGTTAAGAGAACTGTTCAGATTTCAAAATCTGCATAAACCATGAAGAGGATTATCTGTTTTATACTGACTCTATGCACATTTCTCTACTGATTAAGGCACCAAAGTTTGAACAACTATTATTTAATGAGTAAGATGTGAAATTAAAGGCTACGCTATGACAAATTGAAGGGTGCTAAGTTTTTTTTTTGGTCAGTTGCAAATTTCATAGAACAACTTGTGGAGAATTGCTCTGATTTTTTTTTTCCAATTATTTGAATCAAAGAAGCAAATATTGCTTGTGTGTTTTTAAATTTTATGTTGTCAAAATGTTGATTTAAGCTGAAACTAAAAGTCTTAAATCAGCTGAAACCTATTACAGACCTCTCAAAAAGAATTCAGTTCTATACGTTGATTTCACATATTCATGTAATTTTTTTATTTTTTTAAAAATAAAATCCAACATTAATTTTATGATTGCAGAGATTAAGGGTTTTGTATATGCTTTTTAAAATAACCATGATATGACGCAATTCAATGTAGAGAAAATAACAGACATCACCAAATAAGTATATAATTGGACATAATGCTTTTCAGGAAACATACTACAAGAACTTACCTGTAGCGCTAATCTTCAGGAAGAGGCCTGAGTAAACAATATGCTCAAATCAGTATGCCCCCTTTCCACAAATCTACAACTAAAAACCCCTTTGTATCCTTTCAAGGTACTGAAACACAGTCCACTCGAATACCCCAACCACATGCCCATCCATTCAATTTATAGCTGAAGATGCATTAAATTCTTTGCAACTGTAGTAAGCAGGTTAGATATGAAATTTATTGGGACAATTGGACTATATCCCATGTGAATAATATGGATGGAGCAGTGAGGTGATTGATGTCAACTTTGGATGGCTATGGGCGGCGTGATGTTTATGCCTGATTTAATGTGCAATTTCTTGAAAACGTGGTAGTTCATAAAAGTCCAATCCTATTCATGCAAGGTGTATTTAATTTCTTAGTTGTTATTTAACTTCTGCTCGCAAATTTTCCAAGTTAGCAATTAATGACTCTAGATCTGACTGGCAAGGATTTCAGAAACGTGGGTAAAGTACCTCTCAGCTTTTCTTCATGAGTCAATTTTTTTTTTTTTAATTTTTTTAACATGTGTCCAATGCATACACCTTAAATGTTAAAGTCTATCAACATTTGCAATAGAATTTGGAAGAGATGGAGTCGTGACAATCTGTTACTGGTTATTCTGGAGAGTCTTCTAAACAAAGGATTAGATTCGAGTTCAAGCACAGTTACTCAGAGGAGATTCAAAGCAGGAAGGAGGAGCTCTTCATAAAGGCCATCAGAAACTAGCTTCATCAGATCCCCGAGAGCACAGGACTCCAGGTTCCACTCTCTTCTCTTAATGGTTTTAAATCTATAAAAGAAATAAAGAGGTGTTTTAGAATCAATCTCTGTTTGAAAAAGAAAATCATTCTGTGATTTAGATTTAAATGATTTCTTTGAGATTAGAAAATGAATAAACAAATAGGTTTTCTTTGAAAAGAAAATTCATGTTGAATTTAGAAATCAGGTTTTGCAAACAAATTGAAAAGAAACTTTTCGAATTTCGTTTAGATATGCCCTATTTCTCTCTTTTATTTTTTTTGTGGGAAAATGAATTAATCTTCGTATTTTGGATGGTTTTGAAATATTATTTTAATAGTTATAAATATATTTATACTATAAAAATATGTTGTTTTGTATTTATACAGAAAACTGTGTTCTTTGTAATTGTTTATAATTATATATATTTAAATATATATATATATATATTTAAATTTATATATATCCATATTTATGTAGATTTATAATATGTATTTAAAAATAAAAATATATTGATTTTCGTGCAAAGCTAAAAGGGCCGAATAGGGCCGTCGGAATCCGTACCAGGACAGATGGCATTTTTTATTAATATTGATTTCCGTATTTTAAAAAAAATAAAATATAAAAAAAAAATTATAAAAGAAATTTTATTAAAAAATTTTTTATGGAATTTAAATGTTAATGGGGAGGGAGAAGGGACGATAGTGTCGTACCCTTCCCCCTACCCATTGGGGCTATGGATTGCACAACAGTCCACATGGACTACTGTGCAGTCCCCATACAACAACCATTGTTTTTTTAAATTTTGTTTTTAATTTAATTTATTTCATTTATTTTATATATATGTAGTTATTTATATATATATATATATATATTTATTTCTGTTTCATTATATTTATATAATTCAGAAATTTTGAATATAAATTAATAAAATATTTTGTTATTATATGTTTTTAATTTTAGGAAATAAATAATGAGATTTTTTTGTATATATATTTAATGTAATTTGTTTAAAATATCAGTGTAATTTAAATATATATGTATAAATACATTTGTGTATATATATATATTATGATATATACATAGGTGTGTATATATTTATATATATATATATATTTATAAAAGATATATTGAAATCTTTCTTATGATTGTAAAAAAAATTAGGGATTTAAATGGTGTTTATTAGATAGAAATAGAGAAGCACAATATAGGTTGTCTGGTTCAAAAATGGAATTCATAGTTTTGTTAATTATTAAAAAGGAGAAATTAGTTATCATTTGTATTTTATTTCATAGAATTGTTTGTGGGAGTAGAGGTTTTGAGATAGGATAAAATGTGTTGCTAGTTATGTTATTTTTGAACTTGAAACCCTTTGGAGTGGTTTATTTTGCCATTTTAATCATTGTTGGCTTTCCTTTCGATACAAAAACTCCGTTGTAAATTGTGAGTTCAATTTTAGTTACTATTAAACTTGGTCTTCTCCAGAGGCATGATTTATTTACTTGGACATTTATTCTTGTACTTTTGGGATTTGAATATTACATGTCTTTAAGCATTAAATTTTGGAAGGGTTGTACAAAAATAGTGGTCACTGTAACTTGAGTTATCGCGAGATGGATTTGCCTCGCATGTCTTGTTTTGTGTTATATGTCTTATACTTGAAGGAACAACCCTTGTCATATTTTGGTTTATGTTAGGGGTCTTAGGGAGAGCTAAGTGTTGACACTCTCCACTAGACACCCTTGTACTTGGTTTCTTTTTTTGGTTGCCTCTGGAATAGTAAACTTTATGTTGTATCTGATTCTTGTGAATTTGATTTATGGTTGTTGTTTAGTTACTTGTTTAATTGATAATGCTTTACTTAATTGTGGTGAGTTTCATAGCTTTATCTAGTTATGTTTGATTTGTGAACGTTGATGGTTATTTTATCGTATACCTTGAGTTTGTATTTGTACTATGTTGTTCTTGGAGTCAGTTTGACATTCATGGTCAGGTTCTCTTCCTTGTCACCTCTGAGCACGGGGGTTGAGTTATTTGTAATTCACATGGTTGGGTGGAACGTGCTCCACACCCGTTGGGTTCCCCATCAGTAGTCTATCTTCTCAACATTTCTGCAGTTGGTGTTGCACTAGTGTTCCTTTGTAATTTAGATTTCATTGTATTTATATTATCCCACACATTTGGGAAATTTGATGTAATTATTAATCAAGAGCTTGTAATGTAATATTAAAATGATGTAATAGTTAGGATCAATTGTAATTTGTTAAAAGAGATTCATTATGATTGTATTATGTGATGTATTAATATTCTCACTCTTGGTTATAGATGTATTCTTATTCATGGTTTATAATATTAATAGTTATGTTATCTTTTGCTTTCGTTGTTAGTTGTTTGTGAAGTAACATCGCATGCCCCAGAGAGCTAAGCGTAATAGTGCAATGTAATGTGTTATATGATTATGGATAATGTCTCTTGCATGTTTAATTGTATTGTTTAAAAAAAAAATTATTTGCTATGTGTGTGTTCTCTGGGGTTTGCACAGCGGGCGTTACATAAATATTCATGAAATCATCTACAAACATGTAATGAAATGCACTAAAATTATTTTGCCACAAGATCACTATTATAGAAAAATTGGCTACAAATATATACAAAAAAATAAACGTGGAAGTTGTCATGCCCATAATTTTTTGTCAGAAAAAAAACCAACTAAATTTTTATTTTTTAAAACAATCATTAACTAAATATCACTTTAGGTGTTTGAGGTGCAACACTATCTATAATATGAGTTGAGAACCTAAATTAGAGTCACTTCTCAAACTCAAGCGTAAAAGTTATCTATACAAAATTTGTATGCTAAGCATTGCTAGGGTTCACCTAACACACACAATCTTATGATCTTTTGGGTCATCTTGAAGACATGAGTCTTTGATTGAAATTGGTGAGTCTTATTAGATTAAAGTTTATTTGATTTGCTTGCGAAAATTAAACCAAAATATGGTTATAACTACTTAGGTTAAATGGATTATAAACAAACACTGACCCTTGTGTGTCATAGGAGTACACATCATAATGCTCAAGGCAATTGTCGCCCAAATTTGCTATGCTTACATTGCCCAAATGTATAGTATTATTAAATAGCTAACCTAAAAGAAATTGTATCCTTCACATCAATTTTGTCGTTGATATGAAACTCCTCAATGGTTAATTCACACTCCACTGACACTATAATATCATTATGGACCATAAGGATATTTGTGACATTGTTGCTCTCTTTCAACTAACATCGATACTATCAGGGTTAGACATCTAACTAGTATGCAAGATAATAGCAAATTGGGGTATTTGATCCAATATCACTTATTATGAACAACGATATCATCCGCCTCGCTAAATTTATTACAAAAGTCGACATACTAAGACTATCTTAAATGATAATATTTCTCCTAATATTTATCTCATTAATTACTAACATCACTCTTTATAAAACATTAATATTAGGGCAACAATCTATTTATTTTCCCTTTTTAATTTCTTTTGTTGATAATAGATTTCATTATCTATTTAATCATGTATCATTTGATTCCCATTCTAACCCAAACTAAAACATTTAAATAAATAAACATTAGTACTTATCTACCAAATTTTATGCAAATACTTTTTTTTATTATTATTACTTATTAATATTATTGTTTATTTACTTTCCCTTATTATTATAATTATTATTTATTTATTTCCCCTTATTATTGATTCGCTTATTAATATAATGCTTAACCATAAAAGTGGAAAAGTAAACCTAAAAGAATGTATAAAGTTCTTTATTTTAAACTAGTGGAATCGTCCACTTTAATAAAGAGAGGAGATTTTATTAAGGGTTGGTAACTTTATTTTAAAGAGAAAAGGGTGATTTTTTTTTATTTAATTTTTATTTTTCCCCATTATTAATGGCACTTAAATCACATCAACACTTCCTCACCTATTCCTGACCACCCACCCTGTTGTGCAATTACTATAATTGTGTGAAAGATTAAATTTGATAGTTCCATACGTTTCATACCTACTCTTAGATTACATTGCCAATGCATTGACGCGACTTTTCTAACATTAACTCCTACAACTACTACACAGTCATACTCCTCAGTGAGCGGGCACAACTAAATGGCACAATTCTCTCAAAATCATGAAGTAAGCTACTTGCCAAGGTTGCAGTGCTTTATTTTATTTATTTACGAATGACTATGTGCAACAGAAATTAGTTTTAAGAGAACAAAGAGTTGGAAAAGGTCAAGGACAGCCGCTAGCAGGGGTTCGAAGGAGATGAAACATTGCTGCATTTTGATCTGTAGGAGGGGTCGCTCAAGATTAATCGATATATGATAGAAAGAGAAAGAAATGATAGTGGTGAATGATTAATATCCTTATATTGCTGTTAATTTATTCTTCGTTATTAATAGAACCTCTCAGCCCTCTTTTGTCAAACCATATTGCATTGTTTTAGTTGGGGCATTCTTCTTGATGAATATGGATTTCTTCCCTGCTCTTTCTTAGAGTAGAATAGGTCTGGAAAGACGTTAGATTTTGGGAGATTATTTGCAGCCACCTAATGATGGCACGTTATGAATGAATAGTATGGATTTTGGTACAAAACAATATTGTGGTTCAGCTGTGAAGTGTTTGTCTTTCATTCCAACATGCAGGCTGGTTGGGTATGGTGGAGAATAAAAAGAGGTGTTATTTTAGTCATGAATCCATTCATCTAATATGTGATATTAGCCATGGTTATATATATATATATATATATTAGTTTATCCCTAATTTAAGCATCTTCTTTGCTGATTTTATCTTAGTTATATGATGTTAAATTCAACGCTACAGATAAAGTAGTCTGCTACAAGATCTAGCCTAAATATTTATATATTTTGAAGTTGTAATGTGGACTAAAGTACCCAGCTTCAACCAGTATTATCACAGAGTTGTTTAATACAATTGTACCATTTTGAATTAGACCAACATGCTTAGCAGCCAACAATAATGCTTTTGTCCGTCCAACCCAATTCTTTTGCTTTTCTTCATTGAAAGGAACACTACTACAACATATATAGTTACGAAATGGGTTGAAATGAGAATATAACCATTTTATTTATTTATTTATTTTTCTACTACAGAGTTATGGCATTATCACTACAAATATGATTAATGCATCTCCTTTTTACACTTTTATAGAGTACTTATTATGTTCATCACAATGAGATACAAATGCAAAATATATAAGCTTCCAATATTGCAGCAATGTATAGAAATGTAATGAAAAAAAAAACCAAGCCAATGAATAAGATTCTACCCTTTTCCATTTTATTTATCTTTGGTTTTTTTTTTATTAACCTTCATTTTAACAAGATGCAAAACTTTCATTATTACCACAATACTCAGAAATTAAATACATAACATGCCACAATTTTAGACTCTCACTTTCCATATTTTTCTTCTAAAACAAAATACCAACTTTTAACTTTACAACGTTGTTTAAAATATAATAAATATACACAAATGACTATGGGATGCTCTTTTCATTTAAAAAATACATTAACCTTCAATAAACAATACCTAGGGATGCAATTAAAACACACAAATAACTAGTGCTTTCTCTCCACCCTACCGTAATGGTGTCATGGAGCCTCGTGGGCTCTAGCCATACCCCCGAGCAAGAAAAATTTTAGCCCCAAAATGATGATGGAGGCTTCTCAATTTTATTTTACTTTGACAAAAGGGATAAGGATAACATAGCATCTAACTATATGCATGTAGGTTCTCTACTTACTATTTTCAACAATGATCCATATAAACATGCCACCCCCTTACCAAAAAAAAAATGGAAATAGGAGTAAGGAAACTTATCTCTTTTCTTTATATGAGAGGATTAAACTCTTCTATCCTTCCTTCCTCTCCAATCCAAGCCATCTTGATCACTATCTTCCAAGAGGAAGGACTCTTCTCCTCTTCCTATCCTTTCTTCTCTCTCTCAACTAGAGTTCTCCAAAAGGAGAAGTGGGTAACACCCTACTCATTCTTCCTCTCCAAATATATAGAAGTTTCCCCAATTGCAACTCTTGGATGGGAAGGTGTGGAGTGTACCTCTCCCCATCAATGAAGGTCCTTTCCCCATTAATGAGAACATGCATTTGGACAACCACACAATCTTTCCACCCCATCCTCTCCTCAAAATTCGTCACTCTTTATTATGAAGATTTTTCAAGAGTCAAATCATGTCCTTGGGACCCTATTGCATGTCCACTTGACCCCTAACACTATGGTATATACCCTAGGGGGTTTATTTTTGTATCCCAACCAAGGAAATTGACCAACAACCCTCTTTAAAGACCCACTTAAGGTTCTATCCGAGTTTCACACTTGGATAAGGGTTCCTAAACCTTAACCCCAACTTACATCTCACATGACACAGTTAAATAACCTTTCAACCCAATAGAATAAACATAGTAACTATATTTCTTCAGCTCTAAAATAAGGAAATCAAATACATAAGCACAAAAAGGGTGTCTTTCAATTTGTTCTCATTGGTTCTCTATTCTCGTATTGGCACTCCTTTTCTTTCCTGCACATTACCAATGAAATCATAAGCAACAATCATATATCCCATTAATTTGGTAACTAAAATAAGATTTAATTACATGCAACAATTTCATTAAAATTCCAATTCATATTCATAGTTTTAAAGTGCCTAATACCTTCATGGCAATGATAATAAAACATTTCAAAATGAAATACAAGCACATTTTCATGAAATCCCACTATGCATTGCCTAAATATATCTAAGCATCTATAAGTATATAACAAAATTAAGATTGTACTATTCACATGCAAAGCGGGGTCTTACAGAAGTCAACAAATGGCAACAATGGCCACTAAAATATCAACCCTTGTTGTATGTTGAAAAAGTGGGAGATTAATCTATCTTCTTGTATAGAATAAATATCCTCCCACTCATGACCACTCTATATGATTTTTCCACTTGCCAATCAACTGTGAATTCAACTTTGGCACCAAAAAAACCTAGTTGTCCCTTTTCCCAACTTAAGGAATTTTCTAAATTTTAGTCCAAGTTTTGGGAGCCATGACATTTCACTCGAGTGTCAAATTGACAAACTATTTAGGTTATTAGAAATCTCTCAAAAAACTAAAGGGATTTGAAATACCTATTGAGGTATATTTGGTCTTTTGGCCAATTTTTAGGCCCATATGAAACTTCTAGGAGCCTTAAAATTGACTTTGAATATTTTTAAAGGGATTTTAAAGGAAAAAATATTAATATCTCACAAATAACAAATGCTATTGAAGTGATTTATTCACAATTGGATTAATTTCTCCATTTTGGATCTATGTGCAACATTCCAAGTCCATACATGCATAAACATTAACTTACTAAAAATAGTAACCCTACTATTTTAGCCCTTAATGAAAATTTATACACAAAACTTGGCAAAAATCTTAATTTGGGATGCAAGATTACTCTTACACCATTGATGCTCCTACATCACATACAAACATAAATATGAGAGAGAAAGTATATACTATAATGGATGGGCTTAAGAAAAATGTAGTTGTATGGGACAACACTCTAGATGGACTAAGAGAATTAGATTGATTTGTATAAACAAGTTAATATTCAGAGGTATTGTACAATGGTAGCAAGGGATGGAGTGTAACTAAGTGAGTGCACTAACAAAATATCTTATCTATTACCTTAAACTTGATACATATCTAGATATCAAAATATTAATATTTAATAACAAATATTAAATTTCTAAAATAAGCATCACATAAAATTTATGTCTACATCTATAAAAATTAAATTAAATAGTTCCAAAGAAAAATAAAATAGCTTGATATTGATATCTCTCAACATTTTTGTGTGTGTTTATTCAACATATTTAGGATGATTTCATTGTAATTTATTGGTATATTTAAAACTAGATGAATTTTTGATCATTTATTAGATGATGACTAGTGCAAATATTTCTATGTAAATGTTGTATACCTTGCCACAAGAAGAAAATATATTTTTGGGAATAACAAACAAGAATGATACAACTCATGAGATTAATGAAATTTTTCATAAAAAATAAAGTTATTTAAAAGCATAAAATTCATCTAGCATTGTTAGGAAAAACAACTACAAACATGATGGCACATGTATTGATAAATTAGTTAAACATGGTTTATCGGGTCATCTCTAGATGATACTTAAAGATTATTATAAATGATGAATTATTAAAATTGATGCAATAATACAAAAAATGATAAATATTTAATGGTCAAAATCTAGCACCTACTATTTAACAATTACAAGGAGCCTTACATCCCTTGGAAAAATTAGAGGCACAAATCTAGAGTACAATTTAAAAAGTATAAATATTTTGTTACAATGATTCAATTGAATTATAATGATATTTAAGAATCTTTCAGGAGATTGAGGTACCTAGTGATGGTGAATTAAAGACAATATAAATGGCCCTAAAATAATTATAAGGGATATCATCTATAATTTTTTTATTTCAAAAGGTTAAAATTTAGGTAGAGGGGCCCTATGTCGAAGCATCCAATATTTCCTAGGTTTCTTACTCTTCCATATGTGATACGACCCTTATGAGAATCTATAATTATAATGATTTTTCATTGCATTGGCTATTTTACCTTGTGTTCAGACAAATGTGAGATTTTTGAAAATATTTTGATGCCTTTGAAGGCTTGGAAGAATATAGATTTCTGATATCTTAGATCTAATAGCGTTTAAGATTTTATGGGCTACCTATCTTTACAATAGCCAAGGAGTTAATGAGAAAAATTATATGAGCCAAATTTACATGATCTAATAGCACACTTTGTTTTGATTCATTCTTGGAGATAACTATTTATTTGAAGTACCAAAATTAAGACAATTAATTCAAGGTGGATGTTGAAGTAAGTTTTAGTATAATATAGTCATAAGGTCCATGCCATATCATCATCCATTTTAATATCTACCATAAAATCTCATTCCATTGATCAAAAAGGTTCCTATGAAGTGTTATTCTAAAGTTTTAGTAAAGTTTATCAAGAGTCATATATTTCCATATTATATATTCTAAAGACTTGGAGAGATTAAACAAAAAACTAATAATAGATGTCAACAAATCATAACAAGAATTGTTGATCTTTCATTCCTAAAAATCAAACATCCCAAATATGATCAAGTGGTTTTTGTTAGTAGTTTTCGGTAAATGGATGAAAATGGGGAATGAAAAGGAGTCAAAATTAGTGAACTTTTTCTTGAATCAAATAAGCCATAAATTTGAGAAAAAGGATTCAAATGGCTATCTATATTATAACTCATAATCTTCTACTCTTGTTTTGGCATGTTTTCCTACTACAAAACTATAAGAAATGCACTAGGAAAATTCTGATGGTTGACTCAACTACTACAACTTTCTCCCTTGCTACATTTTGTCAAATATTGTTGGATATTTATATCTCCAAGAATCTCCTAGTAAATAATATTCTATACTTTGATGACTAGTATTTGATCCACCATCTTCTTTATTAAGGTCTTTTTTTTTTCTATCATTGATAGTTTGATATTGGTCACCTATATTTATATTATCCTTGTTCCTATCACAGGTTTGTTAGTACTTATTTCAAGTGGTGGGATTATCTTCCATGTCACCTAACCAGTGAAGTCTCTCTTCTTCATGATATGGATATACTATTTTCTCATTCTAATATAATTTCTTAGGATGGACTATATTGTTCATTTCAAGTTTAATGTGCATGCCACCAATAGACATGGTCAAACAAATTCAATCTTACATGTTTTGAAGACCTCATTGGCGCTCTTGTTTGATGCTTCCATCAAAAAATTTAAAGAGCTCTCTCTCCATCGTACATGGATCCTCTAGTTAATATTTTGTTTGTGGAATCTCCTCTTTCAACCTCATGCCTTATGAGTGAGAAAAATAACATTTCATGGAAAATATTGCACAAAAGGATAGAAGGTCCTTTGAAAGTTATTTTACCAAAAAATTATTTCTTGACCTTATGAAATGAGAATGAAGTGATATATATAGGTTTTGGAACCTATCTAATATTGTTCTCTTTCCCTCTTTCATTATTATGCTTGCTAATGTACTATAATATTGATGCTACATATTTCTTGTTATTATTTCTTATAGTTATATGTTTACTAATGTAATGTTCACTATATGTTTCTCATTACATGTTGTTTGGGCTTGAATTCAATTTCCTTTTTCTAGAATTGTAATTAAGGGTTAGGGGCATTTTTAAAACCCTAATTTTACCCTTACCAAACAAAACAATTTAAAATTATTACACTGAAAATTTTCATATGTGATAAAAATAATAATTTTAATAATCTAAATCTATTTTCTAAAAAAACAAAATATTAAAGGGGTGAATTATTGAGTGCACACAATTTTTTAAATATTTTTATCATTAGAATATAACATAGTATCTGATGTGCACCTCTATTTTTTTTATATTCTTAATTCTTTTAAAACCTTTTTATAGAATATTAGTTAAAATTTTATGGTACAAGATATATAGTATTTAAATTTTTTCTTGTGGTTTCTTGATATTTAATCATAAAATATGTAAAGCTAATCATGATAAAACTTGAAAATGTCATTTTATGTTGAAACTAGGTATTTGTTAGTAAAAATTGGAGCCTAATTTCATAATTATGAGGAGGATTTATTTAAAAACTAGATTTGTAGTAGTTATAATGTGTATGTACTATAAATAACATTGTTTGTTTTTTATTTGTCCTAAACATTTATTTTTTACTTAATCATTATCTTTATTTTTTATTTTTATGTGTCAAATAGAATAAGGTGAGATGTCTCCCAATGTACTCAAGTCTTTGAAATTCTTGAAGAATCAATAGAATCACCCAAGCATTCAATGAGAGATCAATATGGAACCATACTTTTCCTTTGCATACATATGCACCAAATGTACTAGGATGTTAGATCTTTAAAAATGGGATAGTTGAGTCTCAATTTCCCAAGTCCCTAAAATTTCTTAATCATCAAAGGAATTTCCTAGCTCTATGATGAAATAGAATTGTAGAACACTATTTGTCCTCTATGTAAGGTAAAAATGAATTGTCTTATTAACTTATAGAATATACTTTTTGTTGGAATTTATGTTGAATTTATGATATTTAAAATTCTTAGTCAAGGGTGGAGGGCCTAACTCAATTGGCTAAAGCATCCTATTGTAGGAAAGAAGTCATAAGGTCTAGTCTCCCCTCTGTTCATGTGGTACTCAAGTGTGTGTCGCACTAGCATCACTAGTCACATGAAGAAAAATTTTACCAAGTGCACCATAGTTTATAGGGGGGCTACCTGATTCTTGCAGTCTAAAAAAAATCTTACTCTATTATATATAATAGTGCTTCACAAAGAATCCATATAAAAATCTTACAAGTTGTGGTACCTTAAAAATTAAAATAGTTGACATGGTTTGAAGGACAATTATTAATTGTTTTAACCTACCTAGCATCACATGGATGAAAGGTAAATAGATACCAAAAGTAAGAAAGTACTCCAAAAAAAAGTTTCTTAATGCTAATCTCTCACAAAACACTAACATAGTGAATAATAGTTAGTAATAACTAATTTTAAGATTTATTGCCAAAAAGTAAAAGAAAATGTATTATCTATAATAATTTTTCAAAGAATGCTAATAAGAATCAGAACTTCATATATTTTAAATATTTCATTGTCTGAACAACTATGTTAAAATGTTTAAATATCTGAACATAAATAGAAGTTATTTTGTGGTTTAAAAGAAAAAAGAAAAATAATTAATTATGCATAAAATGTTAATATAAATTAAGTTTACTGAACCAAATCTTGTTCAATAATGAGCCCAAGCCTCTAATTTATAGAAAAGTAGCTATCTTACAAAGTAAAACAAAATTCCTTTGAAATCAATTAAGGCGTTAATCCCTATGATGGTGCATGAATTCCCCTAAATAACGCCTAAATAATTGTTGAGCTTAGGTAATGCTCAGCCTACTTTTCTTCACCTGTGTGATGGGTGGAGATTTAAGATATGTGCTAATTTTATATAAACTATGTGTAAGAAATTATGTTAAGGGATGGTAAGTTTGGCAATGCATATAATATTTGATTTAGTTTTTTTTTTAAATTCTACTAAAAAGAGGATTTGTCAAAAGAACTCTTGGAATCTTTATTATTATATATTTAGTTATATAATGTATATATGTAAGTAATATTAGAGTAATATATTTGTATATATATTTTATATGTAAGCATTATAAACATATTATTCACTAGAAATTGCACCTCGGTGTGCAATGGGTACATCGAAGAGGTGTGGAAGGTCAAATAGGAAAAAAATTGGTCTTTTTTTTTCATACATTTTGTAGTATATGAGGTCAACTAGTAGGCCATTTAGAAAATGATGTTTTCTTTGCAACAAAGGTCTGAATAGAGAAGTGGTAATTTCAAATCATCTATGCATCCTCTTACAAGGTTAGAAACACAACTAAAACAAAGCATCTTAATGAGGAAGATAAGCATGCTCCATTACAAATAAATAATCATAGTCATACTTCTAGAGTGATGATCACAAGTTTTTAATTTTGCATTAATGTCTACTATTTAATTATGCTCTCCTAGATGTGCATGCCCTTCCAAGGGTTTTTTAACAAATCCATTTTGTGCATTTCTTGCAATCATTTTTGTTACAAACAAAACAATATAATTTTGTATCAGAATGTAGAGGCAATGATCATAGATTCTTCCAACAATTTGAACACTTGCATAGTAACAGTAATAAATGGCTTAATCTCATAGCCATTAGTGGTTATCTATTTTGTTGCATAGAAAATAGGAAAAATCTAAGCCTATTTTTATCCAAGAAATTGTGATAAGAGGCAAAGTGTTTTTATCATTAGGACTGCCAACTTGAAAATAACTAAAAGAAATTGTATAATAATTATATTTTCAAATTGAAGAACATTTTGAGATAGAATCGCTAAAAGAGGAAAGCTTATTCAAAGTAACAAGAGATTTTTTAGAAAAAACAAATCAAAATCAACATATTCAAGAATATGGATGTGAATAGAAGACATGAATAGACAATAGATCACATAATGATGTATACATAGAAAAAATATTTTAGATAATAGAGTTTATAACTTTAGATAACATGAATTTATCCAATAGGATAAAAAGGGCATTCAAATTAGACAAAGTAAATACAAATTGAGACAACATTTCTTTTGTAGCACTTTAAATAATCTTAACACTGACTAGACCGTGACTGTATCAGTCTTGGTAGATATGAAAAGAAACAATTATTTACAATGGCCTGTACAACAAAAAAGAGGCTAGCCACAATACCACATGGACAAGGTTTAGAGTAAACAATTGAATCTGATAGAGTATATGTTTCATATCATCAATTGAATCTGATAGAGTATATGTTTCATATCACATTCCTGAAAGAAATAAGACTCTTTAACTTGTGACTCTCTATTCTCAATCATTATTTTTGTGGTATAGAAAAATGGCCCCTTGTCATTTTCATGGCCTTTTAAGTCCTGTTTCATGGTGTTTTATCTATTTTGCTCTGATTTTATGTTGTAACATGGCTTGAACATGCATATTTAGATACTAAAATTCAAATAATGATGTCTTGTGAAGGTGTTGTGAAGTGTTGTAAGGCATTTCTACACTCTTCTAGACTCTATTAATTGCAATTCACCTAAAAATCACCTTTTCATCACTAAAGAAGTCCTATTTTGAAGTGTTGTAATGTCTTGTAACAAGATTTCATGCTTTTCTAGGCATAACTTCACTATTTATCCATTTCTTATGCTTTATTTGGTCCTTTTATGTCCTTATATGGCTTAATTAAGTGCATTTTTGAATGTAATCCTAATAAACAATATTAAAAACAACATAATTCTTGACACCCATTTTCAGGTCCTTGGTGGGACTCATTCGTGATGGCTAGCAATTGAGTCCCCCTTGGCTCCAAATTTAAAAATTAAAAAATTTCCTTTCAGTCTTTTATTCAAAAACAATTGGCGTCAACCTGTGATGAGGTATGAAGGGGTAACTAAGGCACAAGATTTTATAAATAATTTATTTTTTACATCTCCTACAATCCCATTCATCAAGTTCACTCATCCACCTATTCACCCAAGCATTCAAGCATATTACAACATCAATTCAAGCATTATTCAAGCACTTTGAGGCATCCATTGACATCACTTCATAATTGTATCATCAAGGGTTTGGTAAGTTGATAGCATCTACATGTTGTGTCACGCCCCGCCGTGCAAACCCCAAAGGAACTAACAACAACAGAACAAATTTTTTTTTAAAAGAATATAATAACATACTTAAGTATTATAACATAACAATGTATTATGAGACACAACTAGTTCCAATGGGGTACATGAAGTGACATGACTACACTAACCCATAACAACGATAAAAGAATAAACAATAATTAAAAAGTTACGTAAATCTATTCATTCCCACTTCATCATTTAAAATATCCATCAACTATATCCATATTAATAACATATGCACATAAGACAATACATGGAATTATAAAGATATAAAGTGTTACATATTTCGATAGATACAACTCAACATAACCAACTATAACAAATGGCAGTTCTTGAATAATTACATGGCCTGAATAAACATTACATCCAAATGATAGCAAAATACAACTGTCTAAACATACATCCCAATAACCACATATACAATTTACAACATGGTCATCCCAACACATGTGGGAGACAATACATCAATGAATATATTACATCTGAAGTATAACATACATCTGGAACAAGGATCACTGGATCATCGACATCCTCCAAAACCCTGCAATAAAAGATATATCTGAAACATAAAGGGAAACCCAACGGGGTGCGAAGCACATTCCACCCAACCACCCCCGTGCTGAGAGTAGACAAGGAAGGGTCCCCGACCAAGCACGCCTAACAATACAAAGACTAACTCCAGACAGACAACTTACATCAAAGACCACTTAGAAACTCAGCAATGACAAATCCAAGAAGCACGATAGCAACCCACTTCTGAACATAACAAGTCACATTCACAACATCAATGAAACTCAAGACACAATATCAAATACTTCCAAAACTAACAGCGATAAAACCACCAAGAAACATAACACCAAAACTACTTCCAATAATGACCAAGGACAAATCAATAAATCACTTCCAGAGGACTTGAGTAAATCAACAAAAATAGAATGTTAGACGAGAGTGTCATCGCATGGTTTCACATGGATTATCCTGATGACCTATCCCAAGGTGTCGCCTCCATCTCTACATGGATTCTCCAGACAACCAAGTTAAGGTGTCACTTCCATCTATGGTTCTCCTGACAGCCTATCTCAAGGTGCCGCTCCATAGGGTTACTCATGTGGAGTCATTAGCCTTTCGTGAAGACAAGGCAATGACCTTGCCAACCACGGCCTTCTCAGTCCCCTTTAGTCTGTGATAGCGCTAATAGGCGGACGAGGCTTCACAATTATCTTATTAGTGTTTAATCCCCACCCGTGGTTTATTACTTAAGTTATCACTGATTAATCTAACTCTATGTGGGTTACCCTGACAGCCCCTTTGTGCGCCGGCCCCCACTAGAGCCACTCTCTCTAAACACTCAATCCCAAAAACCAACACAAAAAGGTACTGCATCAGCAAGACATGATTGAACCAACACATGGATCCTCTGCGAGGCATAACCATCTCGCCATAACACATGGAACATAACCACAACGACATAATCCATCAACAAGTAAATCATAACTATGGTCAACACATAGACCCACATCAAAATACAAGATCACAATTCATATTAGAAAACTCTGCCTCTGGAAGTCCTAACCACAACTTAGAATCCTATAACTTTAACTCTAGAGTTTTCTACATGACCTAAACCCAACTTAAAGAAAATCACAAATAAATTAATTGAATAATTTTGAGAGAAAGCAATTACATAAACAATACTATAAGATGGTAATTCCAATACACAATAAATTTCATCAAAAAATTAAATCAACAATACGAGAATATTCGATTCAAACTAAAACAATTCGTTTATTTTTAATTTTCCCAATTAAACTATAATATTATATAATCTACACAAAAATTATCGTATTAAAATTCATAAACACAACATATGACTTCTCAATAAATATATATATAAATAAAACCGATAGACTAAAATCATCTTATAAAAGTTTGTTAATAAACTCATAATTAACCAATACGTTTAATTATAATTACACAACTTATCCCCAATTTTCTAATATATCTATAATATTACCATTTTAAGAATTACCCAAATGTCCATATATATAAAATAATCTTATAATAAAATTAATATAATCATATTTCAAAAATTATTTTATGAACAATTTCAAATTAAATCATATTCGAGAAAAATATAATAAAATAAACATCAAATTTAAACTCAAAATAAATAAATATATATATTATATTATATATATATATATATATTAAATAATATATAATAAATATATATTAAATAATATATATAATATATATATTAAAATATATATAAAACAAAAAAATATAAATATAAACCAAATTCCATTTAAAATTAAAACGTATTAAAAATATTAAAAATTGTAATAAAATAATAAATAAAAGGTAGCCATTACAGCCGCTGTCGACTGTGGTACACACAGTACCACAGCCGACAGGTTGTGGCAGCTGCGGTACGCAGCCTCATCAGGCTGTGCCCAGTAGCCTCGGCTGTTGTGCGCAGCCGATGGTGCTGCGTACTGCTAGCACCATGGACCGTGGGCGGTACGGCCGCCGCCAGCCGCCGGACCCCCCACATAAAATTTCATTTTTAAAAAAAAATTATTTAAACTTTATTTTAAATCAGAATTTTTTATTATTATTTTTTTTAAAAGCACAATTTCGGGTTTCAAAGAAAATAAAAATAAAATGAATATAAATATTTTATTTCATGCACAGAAACCGAGGTCCGATTTAACATACAGACAACTGTGTAAATATAAATATTTTATTTTATTTTTGCCCATAACCTAAACATTAAAAATATATATATATATATACTTATTTTATATTAAAACTTAATTCATAGGAAAATACAGAAGAGCAAATGAAAAGAATCATGAAATCAATTAAATATATTATGTTCAGTACCTTCTATATAAAATCTTCAATATTGATGACTTTTATGCTATTCTCATAAAAATGAAAATTCTAGAGGTACATAAAAATTATAAAATACATTTAAATAAACCAGTAGTATTGTCAACTAATATGCACACTTAATCCTATTTAAATATATATATATAGAGATCCGATATAAATTTGGCATGAAGATTCAACAATAAAATGATTCTTATTTCAAATACAATAAATTTGCACAACTAAATTTATATTGAAGAAATTTTTTTAAAAAAAGATTCTACTGAAGTTTCTACAGAAGATTCGAGGGTTTCATTCGAATAAATTTCAAACCACAGAATTTATTTCTATAATTTTTTCAATACATGCATCAACAGATATTATTCAAAGCACAATAAAATAATAAATAGCAAAGGAAGAACCTGGAGTCCTTCGTCTGAAGAAGAATCCCTTCTGCAACCTTTCGAATTCCTCCTGCAGTTCCTTCTCAATCGCCCCCCTGCAGCTCTCTTTTCGAATCTATCTATCTTCAATCAATTATTTTCTCCAAAGTTTTCCACTAAAATTTCTTTTCTTTTCTTTTTCTTTTATTTTTCCTCTTTCAGATCCCAGAACAACAGAGTAGAAGTTCTGTGTGTGAATAATCTTCTCTTGAAAAAAAATAATAAATCAAAAATAAAACTCAATAACGCTTTACTGCTTTCTTTTCTCAAAAATCCACCCTCCTATTGGTCCTTTTTCCAGTTTTTAAAAGCACACTTATCTACAATTTCAATTACAATAATTTATTTAATCAAGATATTATCTATACATGATTTGCTAATTTAATATTAATAAAAAGATATTATTTAATTATCTTCAACAATATTTATTTAATTTAATTATTATCCACAATATTAATTTAGAATAATTATTTACTCTTTTAATAAATTATATCACTTTTTAATTTACTATATATTTAAATTTAATATTCAACTAACACACAATTAAATCAAACAACTAAACAACTTTAATCCATTATCTTATAAAATAAGGTTAATTAAATAAACATGAACCATAAATCAAATGAATACCTCAACAATCAAACAACACAATCAACGAAAACGAAAACTTCAGTCATAACACGACTCACAACAGACGACGACTTGGGACGGGGACGCTTCCAAACCTACTCCCTTTTCCAACATTTTTACCCGTTGGGTTAATTTATTGCTCGCCCTGTCCTGCCGAAGTAGGTGGAATCGAGACTTATTCCTGCAATCCTGCATCCAAATAAACGTCAAGTAGCACATGTATATATAATCAACATCCTATCGTGAGAAGGAATTGCAGTGTAGCAGGGCACTCGTGAATGAGTGATGCTACACTGTCCTCTCACCTAATCTATTCTAACAATTACAATATTAATAACAAACTAACATTTCTAACCAAATTAGTCATAAGATAACATTATACTTAACTACTGCATCATAACTAATTACTAAACCATTGCATTATAAAATAATACTGAATTCAAATCACATGATCACCATAGGATTATCACATCGACATATAAAAAATTAGAGAGAAAGCATTGCATAATAAAATAATCCAAACCCTACATACAAAGTATCATGAATCATAATAATAATATCAACTGTAGCAATCAACTAAACTACGCAACCACACACACCAAAACAATGAACCAATCACCATCACAATTCAGTATCACACTAACATATAAAAGTAAACAATAGTAGTAAATAGTATCAGAAACATGGGGGTATTACATCCTCCCCCCCTAGAATATGGCTTACTCCTGGAAGCCAGTAACTAAAAAAAACAAATAATCCTCACTAATATGGAATGCATTATCCCATGACACCAGAGTCTCATCACTTGGGTCCCGCAGAACCCGCAAACACATGATAAGCTCTACTCGCATCACCTACTGTTGGCTCAGAAACGGCTGGTGCCTGACTAAAACCTGTAGTGTTCCCTTGAGGGCACTTCCTCGTAATATGACCATGCTGCCCACAAGAGAAGCAACCTGCACTCCACCCAAAGCCTCTGACTCCAACTGGTGCACTCGATTGTTGAAAGCTGCCTTGTGTCGGTGTTGACTGAATACTTTGCGCCGGCTGCACAAAACGATCAGGTCTATTATGTTGCCAACTTCGAAACTTCCTGTTCTGCGACCTATTTCCCTATTGAGTCGGAGAGCATTGTTGTTGCTCACCCTTAGTGGGTTCCTGATAACCTTTAGAGGACCCTGCAGCCAAAACTGGACCTCCATGAGAAACAACACCTAAAACTGGTGAACTACCCATCTGACCTCCTATATGACCGCCTAGTGCCATAGCTAGATTTTCCTCAACCAACCGAGCCTTCTCGACCGCTACCTCCATTGTCTTCGGCTGGAAGACTCTCACGCCACCACTAATTTGGGAATTCAAGCCTCGAACAAAATGTTGCACTAACATCCCTTCATCGTGGCTGATACCTGCATACTGCTTCAACTCATAAAAGTGTCGCTCGTACTGCTCTACTGACATCGACAACTGCCTAAGGTCATGGAACTCATCAGCCCTGCGTTGCCTCCAATGATCTGAGAGGAAGCGAGCCCTAAACCTGTCTAGAAACAACTCCCAAGTGACCATACTGATATCAATGTGTAACTTTTGTTCTTCGAGACGCCACCAAGTAGATGCGAAACCTCGCAGGTGCATAACCGCGCACCGAGCCTTGGTATTGCTACCGTAGGGGTGCATTGCGAAGCATCACTCTAAGTCAATTAACCATGCCTCGGCCTCCAAACCTCCTCCAGAACCATCAAAAGTAGGAGGGTGTGCTCGCATCAGATCTCTCATATGGCCTGCTATAACTGCATCCTGATCCACATCTGTATCCCTGCGCCTCGGTGACCTCTCTCTCTCTCTCTCAACCTGTTGCACCTCATCCTGCCTAGGTCCCAAATGACCAAGAATCTCACTAAGAATGTGCTACAATTGTCCATCCAAACCAGGTTGTCCCTGATTTTGTCCACCACCTGATGCATTACATTGAGGACTTAGTCGACCCTCATGCACTAAACCATGAATGCTTGGTGGTGACGGACTTCGGTGGTTGACTCTATGACCACCACCTCGGCCTCTTCTTTGGCCACGACCCCTACCTCGAGGCATGATCCTGCACAACGATTAAAGTTATGTAAGATCAAGAGTTATGCAAAGGTTGCTTAACGGACACAACTACCCAGAGGACCGAGCATTAGCAACCTTGGCTCTGATACCAAGCTGTCACGCCCCGCCATGCAAACCCCAGAGGAACTAACAACAACAGAACAATTTTTTTTTTAAAAGAATATAATAACATACTTAAGTATTATAACATAACAATGTATTATGAGACACAACTAGTTCCAATGGGGTACACGAAGTGACATGACTACACTAACCCATAACAATGATAAAAGAATAAACAATAATTAAACAGTTACGTAAATCTATTCATTCCCACTTCATCATTTAAAATATCCATCAACTATATCCATATTAATAACATATGCACATAAGACAATACATGGAATTATAAAGATATAAAGTGTTACATATTTTGATAGATATAACTCAACATAACCAACTATAACAAATGGCAGTTCTTGAATAATTGCATGGCCTGAATAAACTTTACATCCAAATGATAGCAAAATACAACTGTCTGAACATACATCTCAATAACCACATATACAATTTACAACATGGTCATCCCAACACACATGGGAGATAATACATCAATGAATATATTACATCTGAAGTATAACATACATCTGGAACAAGGATCACTGGATCATCGACATCCTCCAAAACCCTGCAATAAAAGATATATCTGAAACATAAAGGGAAACCCAACGGGGTGCGAAGCACGTTCCACCCAACCACCCCCCTGCTGAGAGTAGACAAGGAAGGGTCCCCGACCAAGCACGCCTAACAATACAAAGACTAACTCCAGACAGACAAATTACATCAAAGATCACTTAGAAACTCAGCAATGACAAATCCAAGAAGCATGACAGCAACCCACTTCTGAACATAACAAGTCACATTCACAACATCAATGAAACTCAAGACACAATATCAAATACTTCCAAAACTAACAGCGATAAAACCACCAAGAAACATAACACCAAAACTACTTCCAATAATGACCAAGGACAAATCAATAAATCACTTCCAGAGGACTTGAGTAAATCAACACAAATAGAATGTTAGACGAGAGTGTCATCGCATGGTTTCACATGGATTATCTTGACGACCTATCCCAAGGTGCCGCCTCCATCTCTACATGGATTCTCTAGACAACCAAGTTAAGGTGCCGCTTCCATCTATGGTTCTCCTGACAGCCTATCTCAAGGTGCCGCTCCATAGGGTTACTCATGCGGAGTCATTAGCCTTTCGTGAAGACAAGGCAATGACCTTGCCAACCACGGCCTTCTCAGTCCCCTTTAGTCTGTGATAGCGCTAACAGGCGGACGAGGCTTCACAATTATCTTATTAGTGTTTAATCCCCACCTGTGGTTTATTACTTAAGTTATCACTGATTAATCTAACTCTATGTGGGTTACCCTGAGAGCCCCTTTGTGCGTCGGCCCCCACTAGAGCCACTCTCTCTAAACACTCAATCCTAAAAACCAACACAAAAAGGTACTGCATCAGCAAGACATGATTGAACCAACACATGGATCCTCCGCGAGGCATAACCATCTCACCATAACACATGGAACATAACCACAACGGCACAATCCATCAACAAGTAAATCATAACTATGGTCAACACATAGACCCACATCAAAATACGAGATCACAATTCATATTAGAAAACTCTGCCTCTGGAAGTCCTAACCACAACTTAGAATCCTATAACTTTAACTCTAGAGTTTTCTACATGACCTAAACCCAACTTAAAGAAAATCACAAATAAATTAATTGAATAATTTTGAGAGAAAGCAATTACATAAACAATACTATAAGATGGTAATTCCAATACACAATAAATTTCATCAAAAAATTAAATCAACAATACGAGAATATTCGATTCAAACTAAAACAATTCGTTTATTCATAATTTTCCCAATTAAACTATAATATTATATAATCTACACAAAAATTATCGTATTAAAATTCATAAACACAACATATGACTTCTCAATAAATATATATATAAATAAAACCGATAGACTAAAATCATCTTATAAAAATTTGTTAATAAACTCATAATTAACCAATACGTTTAATTATAATTACACAACTTATCCCCAATTTTCTAATATATCTATAATATTACCATTTTAAGAATTACCCAAATGTCCATATATATAAAATAATCTTATAATAAAATTAATATAATCATATTTCAAAAATTATTTTATGAACAATTTCAAATTAAATCATATTCGAGAAAAATATAATAAAATAAACATCAAATTTAAACTCAAAATAAATAAATATATATATTATATTATATATATATATATATATAAATAATATATAATAAATATATATTAAATAATATATAAATATATATATTAAAATATATATAAAACAAAAAAATATAAATATAAACCAAATTCCATTTAAAATTAAAACGTATTAAAAATATTAAAAATTGTAATAAAATAATAAATAAAAGGCAGCCATTACAGCCGCTGTCGACTGTGGTACACACAGTACCACAGCCGACAGTCAGCACGCACCTCATCGGCTGTGCCCAGTAGCCTCGGCTGTTGTGCGCAGCCGATGGTGCTGCGTACTGCTAGCACCATGGACCGTGGGTGGTACGGCCGCCGCCGCCGCCGGACCCCCCACATAAAATTTCATTTTTAAAAAAATTTTATTTAAACTTTATTTTAAATCAGAATTTTTTATTATTATTTTTTTTAAAAGCACAATTTCGGGTTTCAAAGAAAATAAAAATAAAATGAATATAAATATTTTATTTCATGCACAGAAACCGAGGTCCGATTTAACATACAGACAACTGTGTAAATATAAATATTTTATTTTATTTTTGCCCATAACCTAAACATTAAAAATATATATATATATATACTTATTTTATATTAAAACTTAATTCATAGGAAAATACAGAAGAGCAAATGAAAAGAATCATGAAATCAATTAAATATATTATGTTCAGTACCTTCTATATAAAATCTTCAATATTGATGACTTTTATGCTATTCTCATAAAAATGAAAATTCTAGAGGTACATAAAAATTATAAAATACATTTAAATAAACCAGTAGTATTGTCAACTAATATGCACACTTAATCCTATTTAAATATATATATATAGAGATCCGATATAAATTTGGCATGAAGATTCAACAATAAAATGATTCTTATTTCAAATACAATAAATTTGCACAACTAAATTTATATTGAAGAAATTTTTTTAAAAAAAGATTCTACTGAAGTTTCTACAGAAGATTCGAGGGTTTCATTCGAATAAATTTCAAACCACAGAATTTATTTCTATAATTTTTTCAATACATGCATCAACAGATATTATTCAAAGCACAATAAAATAATAAATAGCAAAGGAAGAACCTGGAGTCCTTCGTCTGAAGAAGAATCCCTTCTGCAACCTTTCGAATTCCTCCTGCAGTTCCTTCTCAATCGCCCCCCTGCAGCTCTCTTTTCGAATCTATCTATCTTCAATCAATTATTTTCTCCAAAGTTTTCCACTAAAATTTCTTTTCTTTTCTTTTTCTTTTATTTTTCCTCTTTCAGATCCCAGAACAACAGAGTAGAAGTTCTGTGTGTGAATAATCTTCTCTTGAAAAAAAATAATAAATCAAAAATAAAACTCAATAACGCTTTACTGCTTTCTTTTCTCAAAAATCCACCCTCCTATTGGTCCTTTTTCCAGTTTTTAAAAGCACACTTATCTACAATTTCAATTACAATAATTTATTTAATCAAGATATTATCTATACATGATTTGCTAATTTAATATTAATAAAAAGATATTATTTAATTATCTTCAACAATATTTATTTAATTTAATTATTATCCACAATATTAATTTAGAATAATTATTTACTCTTTTAATAAATTATATCACTTTTTAATTTACTATATATTTAAATTTAATATTCAACTAACACACAATTAAATCAAACAACTAAACAACTTTAATCCATTATCTTATAAAATAAGGTTAATTAAATAAACATGAACCATAAATCAAATGAATACCTCAACAATCAAACAACACAATCAAAAAAATGAAAACTTCAGTCATAACACGACTCACAACAGACGACGACTTGGGACGGGGACGCTTCCAAACCTACTCCCTTTTCCAACATTTTTACCCGTTGGGTTAATTTATTGCTCGCCCTGTCCTGCCAAAGTAGGTGGAATTGAGACTTATTCCTGTAATCCTGCATCCAAATAAACGTCAAGTAGCACATGTATATATAATCAACATCCTATCGTGAGAAGGAATTGCAGTGTAGCAGGGCACTCGTGAACGAGTGATGCTACACTGTCCTCTCACCTAATCTATTCTAACAATTACAATATCAATAACAAACTAACATTTCTAACCAAATTAATCATAAGATAACATTATACTTAACTACTGCATCATAACTAATTACTAAACCATTGCATTATAAAATAATACTGAATTCAAATCACATGATCACCATAGGATTATCACATCGACATATAAAACATTAGAGAGAAAGCATTGCATAATAAAATAATCCAAACCCTACATACAAAGTATCATGAATCATAATAATAATATCAACTGTAGCAATCAACTAAACTACGCAACCACACACACCAAAACAATGAACCAATCACCATCACAATTCAGTATCACACTAACATATAAAAGTAAACAATAGTAGTAAATAGTATCAGAAACATGGGGGTATTACATGTTGTTAGCTTATCATTATCTTTCATTTCATTATTTCATTAAGGGTTTGATTACCAAAAGTGGGGTTTGACCAAGGAAAACCCCTATTTGCTAACCCTCAACCATTTTCCCCATCTTGCATGTGTGTTTGCAGACCTTTGTGTGGAGATTTAACAAGCATTAAGGTGTTGAAGATTGGTCAACAAGTCAACTAGGTGCTTCAATTCAAATCATTCGCATTTCAAGCTTGGAGAATGTTTTTTGTTTGTTTCCCATAGAATTGACTTAGGCAACCCGGCAATTAGAGATTTCCAAATCTGGTGTTGTAGAGTTGTCTCCTAATTTTTCAAAATTTTGGGAGAGGACTAATTTTCCACCAATGGCAAATGAGTCCCACCTTAGGACTGGAAATCTAAATTTTGTCAGATTTTGGATCCTGATAGTCAAAAACTAGTTTCTGACACTTTTTCACCAGTAGCAGGACTAATTCACCGCCTTGGGTGAATGAGTTCCACTGTGAAATTTTAGTAATTCTAGAAAACATCCATGACATTCCCGAATAATCAAATCTTGCCTAGGTGCACTTTATTTCATCTCATTTCTTTTTGTTTTGCATTATTTCGTCATTTAGTTTATTGTTGGGTATGTGCAGGATCATCATGGAAAAAATAGGCCCTTAAGTGGCAAAAAATTCAAAAATATCAGAGTTAGGCAGCTTGATGTAAAAATTTGAATAAGTTATCTATATTATTTTAGAAATATGTAAGAATAGAATATCTAGAAAATTGAATGTAGTTTCTAAACTACTAGGTTTATTTAAAATAAAATAAAAATATTTGGTGAAAATTTGAAATTTCAATGTAGTAGTACTTAAATTTTAGGGAAAAAATAAGTAGGTGTCATGTCTGGCCACCCTAACCATAATAAAATGTAATATTTTTTTATAAGATTTTAGATATAAGTATAGGACTCATGTCCTGATGTGATGCATATTTTTTGTAATTTTTTTCAAGTAAATAATTAATTATGAATTTTTAATTACAACTTTTAAAAAATATAAAAAACTCGTATGTCTAACCACCTTAACTTGGTCAAAACTCCATGAAATTCAATTTTTCTTTTTTTAATCCTATAGTATGCAAAGTATAGAATGTGATACATGTTTTGGATTCAAAAAATGTGGTATTGTTTGAAAGCTATAGATGTTTTTCAATCAGCCTATCAATTAGGACTTTAGTCATAATTCAAATAGAAAATGAATAATAATTATTTATTAAATTCAAAGTAAAGCATAATTTATATTGGTAGAAAGTTGAGAATATCCTTTAAAAATCCTTTTTTTTAATCAAATTTGGGTATAAAAAAATTCATCAGCCACATACCCTACACATACCCATCATATCACCACTTTTTGGCCCATCATGATCCTGCACATAGCCTGTTTGCATATCGCAGCGTATTTTCAAACATAGTTTAAATCTTAGTTTTGCATTCATAATCATTCATTTAAATAACTTAATTGCATTTAGTTTACTTCATTTAGATTAGACAACATTACACATAACATAATTTGAACGAACCCTTAGCATTTTTGGCCCTACCCCTCTTCTTTTAAGTGAAAAACCCTAGAAGAGTTAGAGAAGTCCTAGAGAGCCAAAAATCAATGGCTTACTTTGAATTATTATTTTTACTCCATTCCTGCCCAACCCCCTTTGATTTTATATATTTGAACTTTATTTGAGTAATTACCATAGTAGGATTTTGTGTAAGTGCTCTAAATCATGGATGCTAGTGAGCTTGCAAGACTATCAGTATTGTTGGTGGTAGTGGTTTCATTTATCATCTTCCTTTTATTGGATGCATGGAAAGCATTCAAGATGAAAGTAGATTGGGTTCCTTCTCATGTTCTTGTGTTGAGTACTTTAATCATCTAGTTTCTTAAAAAGGATTAGTTGTGGATGAACCACAGTGAGTGAGTTATGTTGTGTGCGGTGATGGAATACCTAGTGCCAGGTATGGCTGGTAGGGGCTCCAAAGAGTTTTGGGGCAAGATGACTGCCTTGGAAATTACAATCCTTGTCCAAATGACTTCTCAAAATTTGTACAATGTCAATTCCAACATAGAAAACTCTGTGTGGAAAATTTCTTCACTCTATGGCTAATTAAGAATAGTTCAAATGAGCTTGCTTTCATTGGATCAATTGTCATATTATCCTTCTCTTTCACAATGCTCATCCTTAATGGCATGGTATTCTCTTTATAATATTATCCTTCTTTAAGTCTAATTTCACTGTTCACACTTGTTTCTTATATTACATGGCATAGTCTTCTCTTTATACTGCTATCATTTGCTCCCAATTGCACTATATTTTACCTTGGAGATGCATTTGGCCCATCCTTTATTTCCTGATTCTAACTAGCATTCCTAGTTCTCTTGTGGCATCGCAAGTCTCTTCCACCACCTTCACACCCCTTAGTATTCCTTTCACTTCCCCTAATATCACATATACTCCCTCACCATTTTCCCTTCCACCTCAACTCACTTACCTTGACCGTATTCTTACACAACTCCTCAACATTGTTTCATCCATGCAACAAAAAATTTCCACCATTAGGGTATGTGCAGGATCATCATGGAAAAAATAGGCCCTTAAGTGGGGATAAAATTCAGAAAAATCAAAGTTAGGCAACTTGACATAAAAATTTGAATAAATTATCTATATTAATTCAAAAATATGTAAGAATAGAATCTATGGAAAATTGAATGTAGTTTCTAAACTAATCGGTTTATTTAAAAATAAATAAAAATCTTTTTGGTGAAAATTTGAAATTTCAATGCAGTAGCACTTAAATTTTAGGGAAAAAATTAGAAGTAGGTGTCTGTCTGACCACCCTAACCACAATAAAATGATAATATTTTAGATATAATTGGAGGACTCATGTCCCAATGTGATGCATATTTTCTTGTAATTTTTTTTTAAACTAAATAATTAATTATGAATTTTTTTATTACAATTTTTAAAAAATATAAAAACTCGTATGTTTGACCACCTTAACTTGGTCAAAACTTCATGAAATTCATTTTTTTTAATCCTATAGTATGCGAAGCATAGAATGTGATGCATGATTCAAGTTCAAAAAATGTGATAACATTTGAAAGCTATAGATGTCTTTCAATTAGCCTATCAATCAGGACTTTGGTCGTAATTCAAATAGAAAATGAATAATAAGTATTTTTAAATTCAAAGTAAAGCATAATTTATATTGTTGGAAAACTAAGAATCTCCTTTAAAAACCCTTTTCATTTCATCAATTTTGGGTAAAAATAAGTCGTTAGCCACATACCCTACACATACCCATCATATCACCACTTTTTGGCCCATCATGATCCTAGACATATCCATTAACCAAGGTCAAATGACTCTACCTGCATATCATGTCTATAGCAGCCCCTTCTCCTTAGAAATATTATGTACCCCAATGCCACAAGGGATAGAAATGCCTCGGTTTGAAAAATACCAAGGTAAAGGAGACCCTATCAACCATATTAATGCTTATACAACTTTATGTAGTGACTTTGTCCTTGATGATAAACTTTTAGCTAAAATTTTTCCAAGGACCTTGAAAGACACTTCCTTAGAGTGGTTTTCCAACTTGCCTAATCATTCCATCCATTCATTCAATGAATTGGTGGATCTTTCATAAGTCACTTTTAAGTTGACATGACACCTAAAAAGACAATGGTTGACCTCATGAGATGTAGAAAAAACATAGACAAAAAAGTAACTGACTTTATCTCAAGATACCAATCCTTGTATGCTCAAATTGATGTCAAGATTCCTGATGCACATTTGCAAAAGATGTTTATTGAAAAATTTCACACACACCTTCAGGATAAATTAACTATGAAGAAATTATGATTTTTCTTACATTTACGTACAACCTTATGTGACTACCAAAACTCGGTTTCTAGTCAAGACTCAAAGTCCACTTCAAACTGAGCCGAAAATATGAACCAAAAAATCAAAATAAAACACAAGAATTCCACAAATCAAATAGAGGTTTTTTTATAGTTTAATCCACCTTCTCAATGCCAACTGCAAACACCAACCCCACCTATTCCAAATCAAGTGGCAGTTGTTAAAGCATTGGTGCCTTATACCTATGGGGATCCGAAGACACAATTTACTCCCTTACTCGATACCCTTCATAACACAATGAACCAATTACATCAACAACACATGCTCACTTTTCCACTTGGTAGACCACTTAATCCAAATCAGCCATTACCACCCACCTTCAAACCTAACGCTTACTGTCATTTTCATCGCCAAAATGGACATGACACTAAACAATGAAAGCATCTAAAACATTTATTTCAAGACCTCATTGATTCAAGCCATTTGTCCATTGCAGGTGTCAATGATCAAGGCAATAAGTTTGTTGTATCTTGTAACCAGAATTTACAATTTTTTAGCAACCCTATGCCTAAACACACTACTTCATTTTTCAAGGCTAGTGAACCTTCAAACACTGATGTAATGATTGTTAATACAAACAATGAACAACATGATATACCTTTGTCTGTTAATGAAGATAGTCCTATGGATCAACTTGTGGCTATGATAAACGTTAAGCCTCGTAAGGGCCAAACCACTAAATCTCTTGATATCACTTTTACTGCTAAAGACATACTACAAAAACTTCCTGATGGTCCTCTCTACATAGCTTGTCGAATCTATGATAAGCCCACTAATGGGATATTAATAGATCCCTCTTGTGGTGAGAATGTGATCACAAAGGATTTTCTAGTATTACATGAGCTATATCAAGATAATTATAATAAACCAAATGCATGGATTAAAACACATACTGGTTTTGCATGCCCTATGATTGGATTGATCGTACCCCCTTACAGATAGGACCTAAAAATTTGTATGTAACATTTTCAATTATTCCACAATCAGACCAATTTTGTTTGTGGCTAGGCCACCCTTGGATTTGCTCAATGAAAGCAATCCCATCAATTGTTCACAAGTGTTTGAAGTTTCCACATGACAATGAGATATTCACCATACACGATAACTAGTGGCTTTAATCCCTTATCTTCTAAAGGTAATTTTTCATTAGAATCCTTTTGGCTTGAAGCCTTGGAACCCATCACCCCTCGAAAATACTTCTTTATTGCCTATCAAAAGTTCAAAGGAAAAAAAATAGCCGAATTGTCTCTATGTAACATGTCCCCGTCCACTTCCACCTCTCCTATCATAGATGAAACCATGATTCAACCTGAGTCTGTAATTGAGAAAACCATACAACCTCATGAACAACCACCCTCACACACTTTCTCGCCATCATTTAAAAGACCAAGAGAAAGTGAAACCAATCCCATTGTGCCTCCTTGCATTAAAAAAGTGTATAAAGCTAAAGAGAAACTGGTTGACCCATCCTTTTTGGTTTCTTATGTTCTTCCCTCTTTGGAAGAAAAAGAACCTATGAGGACTCAATCTGATCTTACACCTCAACAACTCCAAAATAGAATTAAAAAAAATTGCAATGATAGGGAATGCAAGCGTCGTCATCATCTCCTTGGTTGTCAATCTCGCATGGCAAAAAATAAAGAAAATCAACCTCCACATTTGATAGAAGTAATAGATGACCACCCTACTTCTCCTAACTTACCACAAGACAGTCCAGTCCAACAATCACAAAAAAATGAACCAATCCAATAGCCATAGTTTTTGATACATTTGTCCTTAGAAATAACCCTTCGTCCTCCCATCATCATTAATCTTGATGATGATGATGATGATGATGCAATGATAGTAAAAGTAGATGAAGAAGTGCATAACGACCTAAATTCTCTATTTTCATCTACAATGATCTTAAATGATAAATCCTCTGAACCAAGTGAAGAGCCTAGTATGACTCCTAGTTTGGTGCTTGCAATTATTCCTTTGGAAAATCAACTGCCCTTGCATTACACTAAACATGATTAGGAGGAAAATGACTTGTTAGATGATTGACTTGCATTCACCTAGGTATCCTTTTTTCTTTTCTCTTTTTATTTTTCCTTTTTGTTTTCCTTTTCATGCGCGTATCATGTTCCCCCATATCGTGTGTTTGATGTACCTTCTCTTCGCACACTTATTCTATTTGTACCTCTATTCTTCTATTTTTCGTGCATTGTCTTTTTCACTTTTGTTTTGTGTTCTCCTTTTGGTGATGACATAAAGTGTTGAGACACCCTATGTCTCTTCCATGTTGACCCAAATTGTCCCTTTTTCCTTTTTACTTCATATTTTCTTGTGTTTTCCTTTTGGGGATGACACAAGGCATTGAGACCAAAATGTCTCCTTCATGTTGACCCAAAAAAAAGATCATTTTCTTTCACCTTTTCATTTTCTTTATTTTCTCTTGTGTTTTCCTTTTGGGGATGATGCAAGGTGTCGAGACCGCAATGTCTCTTCCATGTTGACCCAAAAAAAATTTATTTTTCTTTTGTTTTCTCTCTCTTTGTGTCACTCTTCTAGTTCTATGTTCTTTGGGGAATGATGATAGTTTCGAGCTCTTTCATAAATACATTGCAACAACAAACATACTGACCCAAAATCCATAGATCCCTTATGTGTTTGGTGTGCTCTTTTCTAGGGGCTCTCCCCCTTGTTTTTTCCTTATACATGTTACCTAACTAACTTTGAAACATACTTACTTGGCATAGGGCTTTCCAAGTTGGCTCCCATGCGTTGTTTTATTTTTGCATTTTATTTCCTTCACTAATTTAAATTAATTGCTCACAGAATGGTGTGTAGCAGTTCCTTTAAAGTGGGGGGCATACATTACCATAATTCATGTGCATTCTTGGTTCTTAGTGTAGCCTTGTCATTTATATGATGTGATCATCACTTTGTGGATGACATTGGGTGTGATGTCCTTCATAAGTGTGATCAATCTCAACATATTACATTCCCCTTGGTTACCTGATGCGACACACAGTATCCCCTAAGTTGTGAATATTCTATTCTTTGATTGGTCCTCTCTTGGAGACATTAGACACAATGTTCCCTAAGTGATTGTCCTTGCATGAACTTAACAAGACTCCTTTGAATATTTTACATTTTACATTTTTACATTTTTCACCTTTTTCCACCTTGCATAATGCAACTTGCATGATTGTGTTAACTTCTTTTTGTTCATGACATTTTCCTTTGTGGTGCCTTGTTAAAGTTATCATGAGGCATAACTTTAATATGGTTGAGTGGGAAGCCCACCTAGCGGCATGTCTTTTCCCCATAGCCACCTTTGTGTTTGTGAGTGCATACCAACTAGCATATGTATCTTACCTTTTGGGCTTTCTCACCTAGCAGAGAGCTAGAAGTTTTGTGGTCCTAGAGTGAGTACACATTCTCTTTTTCAAACAATCAGCCTAGATCTAATCCACAACTAGTAGCATTGACGATCAAAACTTCATCCATTTCTCCTCTTTCATTTCAACAATTGTGTGTTCCTTTGTTTTTATGTTTAGTTTACCATGGGATCTTCATCTTGGGGGCTTGATCATCCCTCTTCAATGTTGTATTCCATCTTTCTAACATAAATACATTTGAACCCTCTTCTCAATGTTCATGGCTACTTTAGTGTGAGTTTGAAGCAAGTTAATCCTCTCACTAAATTGCGGGCTAAATGTGCCATAGAAAAATGGCCCCTTGTCATTTTCATGCCCTTTTAGGTCTTGTTTCATGGTGTTTGATCTATTTTTCTCTTATTTTATGTTGTAACATGGCTTCAACATGCATATTTAGATACTAAAACTCAAATAATGACATCTTGTGAAGGTGTTGTGAAGTGTTGTAAGACATTTCTACACTCTTCTAGACTGTATTAATTGCAATTCACCTAAAATTGACCTTTTCATCACTAAAGAAGTACTATTTTGAAGTGTTGTAAAGTCTTGTAACAAGGTTTCACACTTTTCTAGGCATAACTTCACTATTTACCCCTTTCTTATGCTTTATTTGGTCTCTTTATGCCCTTATATGGCTTAATTAAGTTCATTTTTTAATGTAAGTTTGATAAACAATATTAAATACAACATAATTCTTAACACCCATTTTTTAGGTCCTAGGTGGGACCCATTCGCCATGGGTGGCGAATGAGTCTCCTTGGCCCCAAATTCAAAACTTTTAAAATTTCCTTTCCGGTTTTTATTCAAAAAAACTTGATGTCAGTATGTGGTGAGGTATGAACGGGTAACTAAGGCACAATATTGTATAAATAAGTGATTTTCACCTCATTTTACATCTCCTATAATCCCATTCATCAAGTTCACTCATCCACCTATTCACTCAAGCATTCAAGCATCTTACAACATCAATTCAAGTATTATTCAAGCACTTTGAAGCATCCATTGACATTACTTTAGACTTGCATCATCAAGGGTTTGGTAAGTTGATAGCATTTGCATGTTGTTATTTTATCATTCTCTTTCATTTCATTGTTTCAATAAGGGTTTGATTACCAAAAGTGGGGTTTGACCAATGCAAACCCCTATTTTCTAACCCTCAACCATTTTCCCCCTATCACATGTGTGTTTGTAGACCTTTGTGTGAAAATTTAACAAGAATTAAGATGTTGAAGATTGGTCAACAAGTCATCTAGCTTCAAGTAAAATCATTCACACTTCAAGCTTGGAGAAGGGTTTCTATCTGTTTCCTGCAGAATTGACTTCAGTAACTTGACAATCAAAGATTTTCAAATCTGGTGTTGTAGAGTTGTCTCTTCATTTTTAGAATTTTGGGAGTGGACTGATTCACCACTAGTGGTGAATGAGTCCCACCTTAGGATAGAAAATTTGAATTTTGTCAAATTTTGGATCCCGACAGTCAGAAACTAGTTTCCGACACTTTTTGACCAGTAGTAGGACTAGTTCACCACCCTAGGTGAATGAGTCCCACTGTAAAATTTAAATAATTCCAGACATCATCCAAGACATTCTAGAATAATCAAATCTTTCCTAGGTGTACTCTATTTCACCTCATTTGTTTCTGTTTTGCATTAGTTCATCATTTAGTTTATTGTTTGCATATCACAACATGTTTTCAAATATAGTTTAAATCTTAGTTTTTCATTCACAATCATTCATTTAAATCACTTAATTGCATTTAGTTTACTTCATTTAAATTAGACAACATTACACATAACATAATTTGAATGAACCCTTAGCATTGTTGGCCCTACCTCTCTCCTTTTAGGTGAAAAACCCTAAAAGAGTTAGAGAAGTCCTAAAGAGCCAAAAATCAATGGTTCACTTTGAATTTTTATTTTTACTCCATTCCTGCCCAACCCCCTTTGAGTTTATATATTTGAACTTGATTTGAGTAAGTACCATGGTAGGATTGGGTGTGAGTGCTCTAAATCATGGATGTTAGTGAGCTTGCAAGACTATCAATATTATTGGTGGTGGTGGTTTTATTTATCATCTTCCTTTTACTAGATGCATGGAAAGCATTCAAGATGAAAGAAGATTGGGTTCATTCTCATTTTCTTGTGCTGAGTACTTTATTCATCCAACTGCTTACAAAGGATTAGTTGTGGATGATCCACAGTGGGAAAGCTATGTTGTGTGTGGTGATGGCATACCTAGTGCTAGGTATGGTTGGGAGGGGCTCCAAAGAGTTTTGGGGAAAGATGACCGCTTTGGGAATTAAAATCCTTGTCCAAATGACATCTGAATTGTACAACATCAATTCCAACATAGAGAACTCTATGTGGACACTTTCTTCACTCTATGGCCAAGTAAGAATAGTTCAAATGAGCTTTCTTTCATTGGATCAACTGTCATATTATCCTTCTCTTTCACAATGCTCATACTTCATGGAATAGTCTTCTCTTTATACTATTATCCTTCTTCAGTCTAATTTCATTGTTCGCTCTTGTTTCTCATATTACATGGCATAGTATTCTCTTTATATTGCTATCATATGCTCCCAATTGCACTATATTTTACCTTGGAGATGCATTTGGACCTTCTGTTCTTGTATTTTCTCTTTCAACTATTTATAATAACCCATAATTGAAACCATCTTATCTTCTTCAACACAATAAAGTTTGGTGTCCAAAAGATTAGCCCACATGGATTGAACATTATGGAATAAAAGGCCTTGTTGACATTATCTCAAATAAGTTACATTTAGTGCATGTTGGGTAAGATGTTATTGTTGCTTGTGAAAAGCCATATCCATCCTAAATACAAAATATAGATCAGATGTAGCGCCTCACGATAGTGGAGATGCAACCTTTATTGGAGAACCAGTATTGTGAGCAATGTCACCCATTGTATTGGACTGACCATCCTTTCTTATGGGAGCATTTCTACCATTTAAAAGTCATTTGAAGGTTGCTACCATCCATTTTATTAAGAAATATATGAAACTTCAAGCTTTGAAAACCAGTTCGATTCCACTATAATGTGGCAAAAATGTCAACAAATTCGTAGCAGCTAGCATATACTAATGCATGTATAGAGATAACTAGGTATGTGCAGGATCATCATGAAAAAAACAGGTCCTTAAGTGGTAAAAAAATCAGAAAAATCAGAGTTAGGAAAAATGATATAAAAATTTGAATAAGTTATCTATATTATTTCAAAAATATGTAAGAATAGAATCTATAGAAAATTGAATGTAGTTTCTAAACTACTAGGTTTTAAAAAAATAAAAAATCTATTTGGTGAAAATTTGAAATTTCAGTGTAGTGGTACTTAAATTTCAGGGAAAAATAAAGTAGGTGTCTTCTAACCATCCTAACCACAATAAAATGATAATATTTTTTTATAAGATTTTAGATATAAGTAGAGGACTCATGTCCCAGATGTGATGCATCTTTTTTATAATTTTTTTTTCCAAGTAAATAATTAATTATGAATTTTTTTTTATTAAAACTTCTTTAAAAATATAAAACTTGTATGTCTGACCACCTTAACTTGGTCAAAAATTCATGAAATTTAATTTTTTTTTTTAATCCTATAGTATGCAAAGCATAGAATGTGATGCATGTTTTGGATTCAAAAAATGTGATACTATTTGAAAGTTATAGATGTTTTTCAATCTGACCTATCAATCAAGACTTTATTCATAGTTTGAGTAGAGAAATGAGTAATAACTACTAATTAAATTCAAAGTAAAGCATAATTTATATCGGTGGAAAGTTGAGAATATCCTTTAAAACCCTTTTAGTTTAGTCAATTTTGGTAAAAAATAGTCGTCAGCCACATCATCATATTGCCTTTTTGGCCCATCATGATCCTGCACATACCCAACTAGCCTGCTCATTTTTTAACTGATCAAGAGCTTGAAATATTTAGTCTAATCATAATGACATCCTTCAAAAAGGTATCCTCACAAGCTGGCTAAAAAAAAATCCCTCCTTTTAAATAAAACAAGAGCCAAGGCATACCATAACATTCCCACCTTTAGGAAAAATAGTTGTGAAAACATTTCCTAAACTACTCAGCACAAAGAAAAGCATTGCATCCATTGTACCTTTTCCATGTGAAACACTAACAACAACTTTGTAGCTTTGTGTTATCTTTTATTGTTGATCAATCTCTTTTCACTATCATTTATATTCATTGTGATTATTTCTATCTTTTTTTTATAGGTCTCAAAAACTTGATACTCAAACACTAGTGGATTAGAGCTCAGACAAGTAAACCTTCCCCATAATCACAATGCAGCCATGGACCAATCCATCAAAACTAGTGCAAACCCATCAAACCCTCTATATATTGTGATCTAACAATCTCTTAACCACTTGAGATCTTCATAAAACCTTCACTCTTTTTTGCAAACCAGTCACATAGACTCAACATTTAAAGATATTCTTTGTTATTTTAGACTTATCACTTGAATATTTTCTTGGTAAATATGAAGGCGTAGGGTACATACCAATTAAAATCTGCAATCTAGAAGGCTTTAAACATATGGAGAGATTTGAATATGCTCTTGAATTTTCTCAACCCCCTACAACATGGGTAAGCATGCATATTTTCCCTCTGTGCAATGTGTGCAAGCATTCATGTCTTCAAAACTTCCTTAATAACCTTGCAATATGGATGAAACTCTTAGTAGAAAAATGTGGAGGAATTCCTCAATACAAAATGAGCAGAAAAACCTCAGACCAACGCTATAATTATTCCTTTTTTTATCATGTTCAACCTTCAAAGGCTTTGATAAGCAAAAAAATAGATTTCTATATGTTTGTGGAGGCAACGATTCTCTCACCAGTATTTCCACAAAGGTATGAAGGGGGAGTGTTCATAGATAAAACACACTATTTGGAAATACTGGTGAGTGACAACATTTAAGTAGAAAAAAAATAGTGGAAAAAAATCAATGGATGAAACATGTTCAATCATCTCTAGAGACACTACGGCGGTTGATTGTCCTTTTTAACTTTGTCTTCTTCAAATAGGAAATTCCTTTAGCATAAAATATGAAATTTTATTTATCACCCTAGATAACTTTCATATATGGACTTGATCTTACATGTGTGCATCTAATCTAGTCCATACATTCAATCCAATCAATAGATTAGGCCTTTATATATTTTATGATTATCACTTTCGATTGTCCTCAATGCTCTCAATATGTCCTAACATAAAAAGGTATTTTTGGTAACTATTATTTTTCACCTAGTAAGTATAATTACTTCTTGATGCCAAATCATGTTAGTACACTAATTTCGAGGTCAAATAAAAGATTGAGGGAAACAATGTCAACACACAAAGTTTTATAAAATGATTATGTGTTGTCAACTCATGATAAACACTCTTGATAATTAATAGAAATAGTCATGATTGATCAAGTTTAATAATATAGCATGATGTTGTAATGCCCCGCCATGTGAACTCCAAAGGACAACTAAATCTAACAAATACAACACAATTTTTTTTTCAAAAAGAGTAAAACATAACATAAGATGAACATTACAAACAACACATGTAAAGCAATTATACATAAACAACATATGGTACATCATCTAGGGTGCACGTGACTACATTACTAAATGTAAACCTACACCATAATGATGATTGCCACATCACGAGATTATGTTATGAAATTATAATAAGATTAAGATTACAATAATCATACATCCATTCTAGTACATAAATGAGAAACATCCATATATGAACAGATGAGATAATCAGGAATATCCATATATTACATTGATCGAATAAGAATATACATGTACATCATAGTTATGTAATGAAATTACATCATTTTAGGATTACAAAGGTACAATAGTGTTTCTCGACACAAAGTGGGAAAGATACATCAAATACAAGAGTAATACAAAACTGAACATCATACAATTGAATAGTGGTGAAGCTCTAGATCAACTACATCAACAAAAACTCCATGCTTCATGAACACCATCTGGGAATCTAATGGGGTGAAAATCATGTTCCACCCAACCACATGGACCCAAAGGCCCACCCCCCATGCTAGGAGATGAAAAGAAAGACCCTTGACAAATAGAAGTCAAGTGGAAAGACTACAAGACTCAACCAAACAAGAAACATGATTAACAATACATCAAAGTGACTACTTCTAGAGGCTCACAAAAACAATAGAACAACCAAGGATGTTGTAGGAAGAGTGTCATCACATGGCACTACATGGGTTACCCAGGTTGCCTTTCACTAGGCATGACCCCCATCTATGGTTACCCAGTCTAGCTCTCATTAGGCATCAGCCCCATAGGGTGACACATGTGGGACCACTAGCCTCTCGTGAGGATGAGGTATTGATCTTGTCGACCATGGTCTTCTCAGCCCACCCTTAGCAAGTGAAAGCACTAATAGTTTGGGTGAGGAATCTTACTTATCTTATTAGTGTGTACCTACCCAACCCACTAGTTAATTTTATTAGGTTATCACTTGTTAAGGAAACTCTTCCATGGGTTACCCAGGTTGTGCCTTTGTGCGCCAGCCCCCATGAAGATCCATTCTCCCTAATAGCTTCAAAAAAATTCTCACAACATCAAGGGGTGTACCAAAACACATAAAACACTAAAACCACAAAAATCCAGATATAAATGCAAGGAATGAACCTTCTCACCCCAAAATCCATATAATAAGGAAAAATAATGAAACACGATAACACACACAAGAGCTCAAAAACATAAAAGAAATCAAATGCAACACAATGGTCTAACCATGAAATTCAGACATTAAACAAGTATCCCCATTGCCTCTAGAAGCCTAAAAAAGTAAACTGCCCGTAACTTCACACTAAATGTACTCACACATGTTGGGTCCCAAC
>VDFB02255007.1:0-146850 GCA_007258455.2 Sequoia sempervirens
GAAGTCTTTATGTGTTATAAAATCCAAAAAAATCCTAATAGTCTCCATTCTTTCCATTGGAGAAAAAGTATCTTCAGAATCTATGCCTTTCACTTGTGAGTAGATTTTACACACAAGTCTAGCCTTGTTTTTGATAACTTTTCTATACTCATTCAACTTGTTCCTGAAACCCATTTAGTTCCTATCACATGCTTGTTTTTTGGTCTTAGACTAGTTCCCATGTCCAATTCTTCTCAATCTACCTTAATTCTTCTTCTATAGCCTTGATCCAATTTTTATCCTTGCATGTTTCAGTAACTATTTTGGGTTCTATCTTAGAGAGAATAAAACTTCACCTATTCCTCTGCCATAGCAACTTTTCTTCTTGTCAGCACTCTTTTTCTCTTTCCTCCAATTATTTTACTTTTAGAATGATTTTTATACACATACTTAGGAGTCTTAGGGTTCTTTTTATAAATTTCTTAATCTTCTAATATCACCTCTTTTCCTTCCTCTTCTTATTTTTCTTCTTCTCTGGAAAGAGGTTCATTAGATTCATATCCTTCTATCAGCACTAAGCTTTGATGTGATTCTTCATCCACTTTAACACTTTCACTTTCAAGTATCTTATTTAGTCTCTTGTTGTAGCACCTATACTCCTTGTTCTTTGTAGAGTATCCAAGGAAGATACCCTCATTTGATCTTGCATCAAACTTTCCTAAGTTTTCATTCCTCATGATATAACATTTATTTCCAAACACTTTAACGTATTTTGTAGTAGGAGTTTTCTATACCATAGCTCATTGGGGGTCTTTGAACTATTCACTCTTGCATTTCCTTTATTGAGAATGTAGATTGTGGTATGAATTACTTCTCTCAAATAGATTGCATTCCTTCAACATAGTTCTTGTTGCCTCATGAATTATCCCATTCTTCCTCTCCACAACCCCATTCTGTTTTAGAGTCCTAAGAGTTGATAAATGTCTTTTTATCTCATGATCTTCATGAAAATTATTAAAATAATTTGAAGTGAACTCACCACCCTTTTCAAACCTTAAGCACTTAATTTTCAAATCATTTTCATTCTCAACCATAGATTTAAATGTTTTAAACTTATCTAGAGCTTTTGATTTTTCTTTGAGAAAATTCACCCAATTAATTCTAGAGTAATCGTATATTAACAACATAAAACACCTATCACTTTGAGTTCTTCTTGTTTAGGTAGTTCCACATAGGTTTGTATGCACCAATTCTAAAGGTTTTGTAGTAAAATGTTCCCTAGTTTTTAACATGTTCCTTGTTTGTTTTCCAAACTATCATTCTTTGCAAATTGCATTAATAGGCTTTATAATTATTGAAAAATCTCTCACAACATGAGTAGAGTTGATCTTACTAGGCTATAAAAATTGATATGACCCATTCTTCTATGCCACATCCAACTTCATTGATTTGAGTCATAAATCACTTACCACTAACACTTTTGAGCTGATGGACATTTCCTTCTATCTATGTTCCTATTGCAACTAAGAATTTGGATCTTCCTTTTCTAATTTCACAACCATCATATTTAAACACCAGGGTTTATCCCCTTCTACATATTTTTCCTACACTGAAGAGATTATGTCGGAGACCCTTGACATAAAGAAAATCATATGTCTTATTCTTTCCATCAAAACTAATCAAACCTTTTCCAAATATCTTAACAGATGTGTCATCACCAATCCTAACACAACCACCATCATATTTATTAAGCTTAACAAACTTACTCTTATCACCTGTCATATGATTTGAGCATCCATTATCAACTATCTAGTAGTTCCTATCCTCTCTTGGATGAAAGGAAATCAACATAGTTCCTTCAATAATGTGATTTGTTTCTGTAAAAATTTCCTTGACACATCTCTCATGATTAGTAGAATTAGTTTCAACATTCAAATCCATGAACAAGCATTCATCACTATCTTCTTTAGCATAATAAATCTTCTTTGATGGATTTAACTTTACGATCTTTATGTTTATCATTTGAAACTTTATCTAGACACTTTGAAGCATAATGAACCATCTTTCCACAATTGAAACACTTGGAGGGTAACTTACGTCTATATTTTCTAGTGCCCCTTTTTAATCTTCTTACAAAATTTACTTCCACAAGTCATCAAAATCATCCAGATCATATTCATCATTCTTCACTTTCTTGCCAATGTTAAAAGTAGTTTCTTTCCATGGAGCAACTTTGTCAAACTCTCTTATTTAAAATTAGTTAGAGCACCAAACAATTGATCTAGATCTTAAGCTTCCTCAATAGCATAAACTTTAGCACTATAAGATTTAGGAAGGGTTCTCAATACCTTTTTCACAACTTCATTTTTTATAGAGTTGACAATCTCATCCACCATGTGCATGTATCTTGCAATATCTTCATATTTTGACATCCTTTTGGTTTCAATATTGGCCTTGAAATTCTACATATTTTCTTGCTTGACCTTATCATTTCCTTCATAAATTCTTTTCTTCTTCTCCCAAACCTCTTTAGTAGTTTTACATCTTATCACCTTCAGAAGTTCTGAATCTAAAATCCAACTCAAAATAACATTCCTTATTTTTCATTTTTCTCATATTCCTTGATCTTATCTTCACTTTCCAGAGTAGTATATCCATTTTTTACTAATTTTCATGCACCAAACCTTAATGTGATGAGAAAGGATTCCATCCTATATTTCTAGAAGACATAATTTGTTCCATCAAATAGAGGAGCTTTGACACCTTAAGCAGTTAAGCTTCTTCCAAGGAACCTTTGCTCTAGTACCAATTGTTAGACAAACATGGCAACTAAGAAGGGGTTTGAATCGGTTGTGCATTAAAATCTTCAAACCATTATTAATCTTCAAACCCTTATTAATAATTAGCATGAATATAAACAAATGAAACATGAACACATCAATAAACATACACAACAAAACACTAGATTTTACGTAGAAAACCCTAATAAGGGAAAAAGTATAGTGAGGATTAACTCACATATAATATGAATATCAACTGATTACAAAAGACTCACTTCCAAAAGGGCTCATTTCCTAAAGGACTCATTATCAAAAAGAAAGAAAGGATCAATTCCAAGGGCTCACTACTTAGGAAGATCACATATTCTTGAGTATAAGAGATTACAAAGAAACTATTACAAGGAGGTGCAATACCTCAAAGCAATAGAAGAAACCAACACAACCATCTACAACATTTAGCTCACTACCTCCAACAATTTTTGGTACTCTCAACTATAAGCACCTTCTACTCACTACTTTTGATAGTCTTAGGCATTCATGCTTATTTTCAGATCTCAACTCGTGATCACACTTGCATGATTTCACACCAAACTTGACATAACACTCTTCTCCAACAATTGATCTTGCATATGTTGTTAGACAAATAGGACAACTGAGAGGGGGTGAATTAGTTGTACATTAAGACCTTCCAACCCTAATTAATATTCAAAACCTTATTAAGCATTATCATGAATGAAAACAAATAAACACATCAACAACTATACATAATAGAACACTAGATTTATGTGGAAAACCATAATTAGGGAAAACCCATAGTGAGGATTAACTCACATATATATGAATAACAACACTGATTAAAAAAGGCTCACTACTACAAGGGCTCACTACCCAAAAGAAAAGAAAGGATCACTATAAATGGCTCATGCCTAGAGAACTCACTGTTTGAAATAGAAAGAGAATAGAGGAAAACTATTACAAGGAGTTTCAATACCTCAAAGAAATAGGATAATCTGCCACAAAAACTCTTCGCCATTTGAAACCTTTGGCTACTACCTCCAACAAATTCAAGAACACTAAAATGTATACACCTTCTACTCACCGCTTCCAGTAGTCTTAGGAATTTAAGGTCACACTTTGATCACAACACTTGATCACATCCACATCTTTTTTCACCACACTTCACATCACACACTTATCCAAAAATTTACCTTGCATATATATTATTAGAAACTAAAAATATCCTTCTCCAAGCCAACTTCAATGAAACATATGCATCGCAAACGTGAAACCACCAAATAGGTCAACACCAAACACCTCTTTAGTGGAAAGAAGTGAAGGAAAACAACACCAAGTGTTAACCAAGACCTGAATCAGCACCAAATGATGCATAGTAGGGAGGATTTTGTCTAACAATCACAATTCAAACTATTTCACATGATCTTTTAACCTTCAAAATTCTAACTTGGCCTTATTTATCTATTCCTCCATATTCCCCTCGTAACATTCCAAATAGTGGAATTTAAGCATATCTTTCAAAATGCTCCTCAAACCCACAAAAGGATTTTCATTTTAGACACCTATTATGGAATACTTCAACATATCCAATTTTTGTATACATTTGTTTTGGAACATACCCTCCTAAAAATTGTTGCTATGCTAGCCAGTGGCTCAACTAGCCCTATTTTACAAAGCATCACCCAACCCGAAACTCAACCAAAAAAAAATATCCATTGAAGGACCTTTACTAGGGTATAAATAGCCAAACACAACAAATTTTATCAAGAGAAATTCCCACAAAGCCATGTAACCATATAACCCTTATTCAAACTAGTTTCAAGCGAGTTTATTGAAACTAAGTGTTCCAAGCCTTGTTTCACTTTACCAACACATAAAAAAAATCCTATATGGTTTTTACATGCTTCTCAAATTAACTCGTAACCTTCATCATTGCATTTGAAGCAAACTCCTACTTGTAGCCATCAACTTTAAGCCAAAACTCATGAAATTACAACTAGGGCAGCATCAAAAGGCCTTCAAACCCTACTCCATGATCCTAAAACCTACTTTAACATTAAACCCTACCTAAATTTATTGATTCCACCAACTTGAAAGCAATTGTACTAGTGGAATGGGTCAAGAATTCATTTTTCTCACCTTCAAACCCTCAAAACAGGGTTTTCAAACCATTGACAATAAGATGACAATAAAATCCTCGATTATTTATGAAATCAACTCAAACCAATTCCAAAATGGATTTAGTTCATGTCTCCACCAATTTCAAAAAACTTTATATAAAAAAAAAATAGTACGGAACTGTACTGTATCCTGTGGTAGCAAATTTAATTGAAAACACATAGAAAAAGTGGGTTTCTTATTACTTTCTGAAAAAAATGAACACCAAACACCTAAATCAAAGTTTTTGAGACCTATTTAACCCTTTCACATCAAGACCAAACCAACCCAACTGAATCTAACCAACATTTCAACTTCTTGACCATTGGACTTCCACTTTTTGCATTTTTTGCATTCTTGCAATTTTGCAATATGACAACTTTTGCAAGATTTTACAACATTTACAAAATGGATCCCAAATGATTCAAATTACATTTAAAATGGTCGATTATGACCTTATTAGATGAATTTAGACTCAACACACCAAAAACTTAACCTAAGACCATATTTACACAAAATGACATGGTGCCCTTGCACCATACACCCAAACTGAAAAAGAACTCAAGTCTCTTTGATGACTGTGCTATGACTCAAACCATGATGCATCTCATCATTCAATGAATTCCAAGTTTCCTTTCCATCTATTGATCCCTTCCAATGAGTTATGTATTGAAAAAATGCATTGCCTTTTACCTTTGACCGGTTCTTTCCTTGAAATTGTTGCACTACACTAATCCTTCATTTGTGCTACCTCTAAAAATCCTGTCAAAATGGCTTCCTTATTTGCTACTACACCTCCTTGTACCTTTTAAATCTCTTCCTTCTTCCTTACTCTCTTTGTGTAATCAAATTTGGCCACATCTCTTGGTAACTCACCTTTCACCTCTTTACCTTTACCTTTCATATCTTTCCTCAAATTCTCTACCCCTAGGATCTCTATATTATTAGGTTTACAAACCTTAGAAATACCAAGCATTGACTTACTGTCAACTTCTTGTACAAAAAATGAGTGGATCACTTCACTTACCTTTTTGGAAACATATTTATCAAATTAATCTTGAATATTCAAGATCAATTCATCCTTGACCTTCTCTTTATTTGTTTTTGACACCAACTCATCATATTTTCTTTCCAACATTGAATCATCTTCCAACCTTATTGTCTTAGCATCTTCATTGTTAATGGTGGCTGCAAACTCCTCATGTTTGTTTTTCTCAAGCCTTATAAACTCTTTCTTACCCAACATGATCACCTTAGCTGCCTTACCTTGTCTCTTATCATCTTCTAGTAATGGAGTCAAAGTGAAAGTGTTTCCATCCTCTTCAATTCGATAAGTATTGTTTCTACCATCACAAATCACATTCCTATCAAACTTCCATGGCCTTCTAAGAAACAAATAGCACACATCCATAGGCAACACATCACAAATTATTTTTTCCTTATATCCACCAATATTGAACTCAATCCAATCTTGCTCATTCACTAAAACAATTTGAATTTCATTCAACCAAGATAATTTATAAGGTGTTTCATGGGGCATCTTTTCCAATTTTAGTTTATCAATAATTTCTATACACACCATGTTATCAGTGTTGTAATGCCTCGTTGCACGAACCCCAAAGGACAACTAAGACAACAATTACCACATTTTTTTAAAGGTAAACATACATGAGATGTACATTAAGTTACAATACATGAAATTTAATTAAATATATATACTACCAACCTATGTCCTTTGGGGTACCCATGACGACATTATGAAACCTAAACCCATACCATAATGGTAATGAATGAATTCCAAGATTATAAACAATGATATAGCATAAGTTTACAATAATCATACATCCATTATAATCCATCAATAAGAAAACATCCACATGTGAAAACTCAACATAAACAAGATTAACTTAATCCCAATAATCATAAACATATTGTCATCATGTGAATTCAATGGAGCATATTTCCACAAATACAACACATCAAATAACAACTACCACAAATCATTAACCACATAAGGTTTACAAAGGTAAAATAATACATTACATCTATTTCATTACATTACATTGTTCAATGTCATAAGGATACATCAATGTTCTCCAACAAAACATGGGAGTAGTACATCAAATACATGAGTATAACAAGAATGAATAATACACAACTGAACATATGGTGAACTCTGGAACACTCTGCATTTGAACAACACCGTGTTGCGTGAACACTAATAGGGAACCCAACGGGGTGCACAACATATTCCACTTGACCACATGGAACCAAAGGCCCACCCCCCATGCTAGGAGCTAACAAGAAAGACCCACAATCCAAGATAGTCAAGCATAATGACCATGAGACCCAACCATAGAAAAGCAACCAAAACATAACAAACAATCACATTAATGACTACTTACAAGGTGACTACTTCTAGAGGCATACAAAGGAAATGGCAAGGAATACTATGGGAGAGTGTCATCGCACAACCCTATCATGGGTTATCCTAGATGCTTCTCAATAAGCACCGACCCCCATCTATGGTTATCCTAGCTAGTTGTCACTAGATGCCGAACCCATAGGGTGGCACATATAGTACCACTAGTGTCTCATGAGGATGAGGTAGCGATCTTGCTAAACACGACCTTCTCAGCCCACCCTTAGCTTGCAAGAGCACTAATGGCATGGGTGAGGTATCTTACTTATCTTTAGTTAAAGTGTTCCTACCCATCCCACTAGTTTATTTTATTAGGTTTTCACTTATTTAACCAACTCTTTCATGGCTTATCTAGGCCACCCCTTTGTGTGCCAGTCCCCATGAAGAGCCACTCTCTTTAATAAACCAAAACAAAACTTACCACACCAAGGGTGTACCAAGCACAAAACACCAAAAGTCACGAGTCTGAGTACAAATTGGAGGCATGGACTATCTCGCCAAACAACCATAACAAGAGACAAAACTATTGCATTTGATAACACCCTTAAGAGTTCAAACTAATATTTCAATCAAACGATTCCAAGTCTAATCAAAGAAAAACCAACATAAACCAATTTCCCATTGCCTCTAGGAGCCTATTGCATAATCTACCCTTAACCACCCATAACAAGTACTTAATGCCATGGGTTCCCAACATGATCTTAATATATGACCAAAACCAAAATCCCTTCCAAACAAAAATAATGCAAGGGAAGGTGAAATCAATCATAGGAATGCAACAATTAAACTTAAATTTTCAAACACGCTTCATAAAATGGAATTTAAAGGGAAAGATCATTTACTATGAGGAAAAAAGAAGTGCAACCAATCAAGAAATTTATCCAATAATCCATTTCATTTTGACAATAATACTCCTAAATAAAAGCATGTAGAGCCACACCAGATACACCACTTATGAAACTATGCTCTAGTTACATTGTACAAATCACAATTAAATACTATTTCATAACTCCATGAACTCAACGTTAATAACTTCTTCTAATGAAACATCAATAGATCAATCAATTAATTAAGCTCTAACATTTCAAACTAATAATACAATAATTTTCCAATGATATACTCCCATTAGATTATTTAGATCAATCCCATTAACTAACTACAATAGTTACCCTTCTTTAAATTTATCCAATTCAAATGTCTTTCTCCCATAGATTAACCAAATAAGTATTTGTAAATTAATATATAAATACACACACACACAGATATATATATATATATATATATATAATTTTATATATGTTTCCTTTTTATATATCCATATAGTCTATTTGTCGCTATTTTCTTTGTTTTCATTAGGCATACCAAGTATCAATTTCCAAGAACATTCTTAACAATTAATTTACATTTTGTTATACCCCGAAATCAATATATATACATATAATTATCATGCCCACACTAATGAAACATAACATTCCCCTTGCAATATATCAATAACCCATTTATCAACATATAATAACAAATCATTTAGTGATTGCGAAGATACCAATATTTAGAAAGGGACATCATGTTCATTAATTCGAATAACTAAAAGAAATTTAAAACAATTTCCTTTCTATTCTAAACATTTCTACTTTTCCAAATTCTACTTAACCTTTTTATACACAATGATACATATACCCATACATTTATTATATATATACCCAATTCAACATATACATATATATGTACGCATATATATAAATTTATGTATATATATTAAAATATGACCTACTCTAATAAAAGATGATTCTTAATCAAAACAATGCTCTTAACTACCAATAAAGAAAGATCATATAAATATATATACTATGCACAACTATATGCATATATATATACTCGTATACTATCTACTGTGATTACATATTAAGTACATCTAACCTGTTGTTTGAACCCACATATCAAAATTTAAATAACATTCAACATATGAACACAACACGCACATAAACTCAGTTCTAACATTTCATTTATCTTTCTTCTTATGAAAACAATCAAATTTCACTTATTTAAATCTTCTGATTCACCCACTTTATCATCAAATAATTACTAGGCCGATGATCTTTTCCTACTATCAAGCTTATATGCAATATATATATATATATATATATACACAAAGATAGGCTATCTTTTAGTATAAGAAAAATCAATATTTATCGAGCAACAATAATACAAAGGTGATTTACCAAGACAGATTTAATGTATGAAATATATATAAAATCTGGAAAATAATCCATAGAGTAAACTCGGCTCCAACAGGTAATCACCTAAAAATTCATACATATAATTTCATCTATTTTATCACAAGTCTATTAATTAAAAATCAGGATTGGTAAGAATGAAGGAAATCCATAACACACAGGTGATGAGAGGGGTTAATGGCAGCATGATATTTTCAGATTCAAGACTTTTACTTAAAGTTGCGGAATAGAAGAAGAAGGAAATCATTTATTGGCCAATGACAACATCAAGAAGAAGAAGTATCTTCGATTCTGACGAATTTTAAATGGGAAGTCTATTCAAGGCTATTCACTTAATCTAAAATTCTTAGACTCTACAAGCTTGCATTACCAACTAAAGTTTAGAGGGTCACCATAACATTATATTCTACAAGGCTTAAAAGAAATGCAACCAATATTCAGGCGATTGGTACCTTGGAGAATGTGATATTATATAGGCACCGATTTGGAAATATCAACTATGCAGCAAATAAATCATTAATGGGAAACAATAAACTCAGAGAATATAATCACTCTCTTCAACATGATGGATATGGCACATGATCAAATAATATTAAAGATCAGGGGTATTTTCCATGTGACTTGGATCACAAAAGAACTTAAATTTTCAAAGAAATGAAAGCTAAGAATTCTTTACTTGTGTTTCATCAATTTTGAGAGACAAAGCCCTATGCTGAATAAAATCATACAATCCTAAGACAAAAGTGTCTCATCTTGAGCCCAATGTTTGATTGAAAGACTAGAAAACAAGGTAGGCAATGTAGACCAATGCTACACATAAAAGATACAAGGAATGGTCAAAATCAAATGGAAGGAATGTGAAAAAAGATAGTTCAAATTGCATAGTCAAGCGATGCCTCCTTAAATACCATTATCAAATAACTTTATATTAGTTTCCTGCTAATCTTCCCATGTAGATGCATATTGAGAAGCAAATTCTATCATAACTTTCATAGGCTAAAAGTGGTTTATAAATATTATAAACAAGAGATGCAATTTTTCCTCAACAAAACAAAACAAGACAAGCCTATGATCTAAATGTAAGGTGCATGAAGTGAAAGGAGAAGACTGCAATAGGAAGGAAGCCAGGCTGGGGAAATCGAACTCTAAGAAATATAAGGCAATCATTACAAAAAAATCAATACGCAAGAGGTCAGTGGTGGCAACTATATTGAGGAAATTTCTTTTAGATCCAAGGATTCAAAGCACATCAACCATGTGGTATAAATGATTAACTCCCACAAATGATCTGCAACAATGACAGAGCCTGAAAAGGCTAGTGAGCTACGTTGGTTGCATCAAGACGATTCCAAAAAGGAAACAACAATATGTATATTGAATACTAGGGAATGCTATCAAGGTTTCACAATCCTCAACACTCTGCAGGATTTTGGATAAAATCCATGCAACAATAAAAATCACAAAGCATTGAATTACCTAAATCTAGTTTGGACGCCATAAGGAGACTCACGTATATTGACTTCAGTTATGAAGTTTATTACAAATATTAAGAATCAGTACACATTTCAGAGTTTCGAATAAAAATAATCTTAACCTCAATATGAACAAAAAGGATCAAAGAGCATAGATTTCAGATGAAGGGCGCTGGCAAGCTGAACAGACAAAACCACCAACTAATGCAACCAACAAAGCAAAAAGGAAATGAATAAATCACACTGATTCAAGTAGATACAAAGGTTGATTTCACTAGATATAGCCAGCTAGTTGAAATGTGCAAAGGGTAGGATCACGTGCCGGAGTCCAATGCTCGATGATGAAGTAGACGTGTTGGAGATCACCTGATGCAACCACAATTTCTTTCTCCAACAATTTGATCACCCGAAATTAATTCAATTTGAACACAATTATCAAAAGCCAAGAACTGTAATTTTCTTTCAGAATCATTTTGCAAAGCCCAAAATTCTTTTTGATCACCAAGTTATCTGATGAAAAACCTTTTTCCCAAAGTTGATCGATATAAAAACAACGATAGAGATTTTTTTGTATTTCTTTTTGAAGACAAAATCAGGCAATTAATATCATAATAAAACAAGTTTTCTTATTCCATTCCAATTTTGAGCCATGCATGTGCACACTTTTATCTTTTTCCGTCTTTTTCGCACTTTACACTTCAATCCACAAATCTTATCTCTTTTAGATTTATTTCAAATCACATTATTCTACCATATTTAAATAATTAACTTCACATGATAAATAATTATCAATTATTATAATATAATTTAAACAGAGCTTTTTACCAAAGTAAATTTAATCTGATTATTTAATAATAAAATATTTACTTTTAACTAACAATTTAATTTAATCACTTATTACAAACCATAATGTTTATATTTCATAAAATTAATTTAGGTAATTATTATTTTAATTTTTCAAAATTTATTGAATTACCTTAGCAACTCAATTTTCAATTTAATTAACTGATTTAAACAAAAACTATTAAGTACACCAATAAAAAAACTTACTTGAAATTCAAAGATGGCCGAAATGGAGGGGCACTACAAGTGCTTCCAGAGTCTATTACTACTTTACATACCTTTCCTTTGCACTTGCAGGTGGTCTTGAAAAGTGTTCTTCTTTGTGTTGATTCTTTCTTCTTGGATGATTTGAGGAGTGTTCTTCTCACCATTAAGGATTCTCCCACTTCTGGAGCAGCAAGATGATTAGGAGAGTTAACACTTTCAAAATCATCCTCTTGCACCAATTGAACTCTCTTATCACCACCAGTTGAAGTAGAAGCTAGTTTCTCTGGACATTTCCATGCTTTATGGCCAAACTAATTGTAATGGTAACACCTTCCTAAAAAAGTACTTGAATCTCTACCTTTTCCAACAAATCTTCCTCTAAAGCCTCTAAATCCACCTCTTTGATCAACAACGTGGTCTTTGCTTTTACTTGCATCTTCTTGGTCTTCATAGGACTACCTTGAACCTTTTCCTCTTCCTTGTCTTTCTTGCCTTCTTTTTAGTTTTTCTTCTACCCTAACAACCAACTGAAAACATTCTTCAATCATCCTAGGAGTAGCCAAACTCAATTCATCCTGAATTTGAAATCTTAAACCATTCATATACCTTGCTATCTTCTCATTTTCATCTTCAACCTTACCAACCCTAATACTTAATTTGTGAAATTCTTTATTGTAGTCCATGACATCCTTTTCCTTTTGTTTTAAGTTTTGCAACTTCTTGAAAGTTTGTATTGCATGATCACCTAGCAAGAATTGGCTCTTAACCTTTGACACCATCCTATCCCATGAATTGATTTTTGGTTTTTCTTTCTTCACTCTTTTCTCTTACACATAGTTCCACCATGTTAGAGCAGGACTTTTCAACTTAGTCTTAGCAAACTTTACCTTTTGATCATCTACAACCTCCTTGTATTCAAAGTAGTTGTCCATTGCATCTATCCAATCCAATACCTCTTCAGCATCCAACTTTCCACTATACATTGGAAAATCTATTTTCTCACCAAAAGCATCTCCTCTAATAACCTTGAGAATTTTCACCATCATTCTCTCAACAGGGCCCAACTCATCATCACCTTAGACTCTTCCTGGAGGGTTTTCATCCTCACCCTCTTCCTCTTCCTCTCGGTCACTTTCCTCTTTAGTGGCCTTTCCTCTTCCTTGTTTTATCTCTAATGCTACAAAACTAGCTAACAATGCTTCTTGTGATTCCTTTAACAACCTTATTTCCTTACCAAGGGTTCCACTTCCTTTAGGAGGAATCTTGTCCTTTCAACTTATAACTTTTCACTTCTTCAAACTACAACTTAGCTCCTTCAAAAGATCAAAAATCTATGCTCTAATAACAATTGATGCAAAGCAGGGAGGAGTTTGTCTAACAATCACAATTCAAACTATTTGATACAATCTTTCAACCTTCAAAACTCTAACTTGGCCTTATTTCTCTATTCCTCCATATTCCCCTTATAGCATTCCAAATAGTGGAATTTAAGCATATCTTTCAAAATACTCCTCAAACCCACAAAAGGATTTTCATTCTAGACACTCATTATGACATACTTCAACATATCCAATTTGTGTATACCTTTGTTTTGGAACATACCCTCCTAAAAATTGCTACTACACTAGACAATGGCTCAATTAGCCTTGTTTTACAAAGCATCACCGAACCTGACACTCTACCAACCACAAATCTCCATTGGAAGACCTTTACTAGGTTACAAATAGCCATAAAAAACTTTTATCAAGAGAAATTCCCACAAATCCATCTAACCACAAAACCCATATTTAGATTAGTTTCAAGAGGGTTTATTGAAACTAAGTGTTCCAAGCCATGTTTCACTTTACCAACACATTAAAAAAAATCCTATATGGTTTGCTCATGCTTCTCAAATCAACTCCCAACCTTCATCATTGTATTTGAACCAGCTCCAACTTGTAGCCATCAACTTTAAGCTAAAACTCATGAAATTACAACTAGAGTAGAATAAAAAAGCCTTCAAACCCTACTCCCTACTATTAAAACCTACTTTAACATTAAACCCTATCTAAATTTACCCATTCCACCAATTTGCAAGCAATTCTACTAGTGGAATGGGTCAAAATTCCATTTTTCTCACCTTCAAACTGTTGAAAATAAAATGAAAATAAAAGCCTTGATTCTTTATGAAATCAACTCAAACCAATTCTAGAATGGAGTTAGTTCATGTCTCCACCAATTTCAAAACACTTTAGATAAAAAACAATTAGTACATAACCATACTGTATCCTGTAGCAGCAGATTTAATTGAAAACACATAGAAAAAGTGGGTTTCTTATTTCTTTCAAATGGTCTATTATGACCTTATTAGATGAATTTACACTCAACACACCAAAAAATTAACCTAAGACCATATTCACACAAAATGATATGCTGCCCCTGCACCACTATCATGCTACACAAAGCTTCCAAAAACCATGAAGCACATTTGCAAGTAATGTTAACATGCCAAGTTGGCCAAACTAACATTAACACTACCAAGCAACCACATACACAACACACCAGGTATAGAAACATCTTGTAGACCTCATAGCAACATCACCCAACATCTTGAAATATTCCAATACCAACAAAATTTTCAAACACATTGGTGCAAACACATGCAACTAAGAATACTATCATCTTGTGCAACCAGTCAAACTACCTTTGATACATAACTCATGAACCAAGCATACGAAACAACTGAACACCAAACTATCCAAGGGAAGATAGATACAATTAATACTAGCATGTTCCCAAATCCACAAGACAAGAAACTTTAATGTAGATAAATGCAGATCAATTCCATTTCTGCTAGAGAACCTTCTTCATAACCTAGAGATAGTCCAACACACTATTGAACACACCTTCTATTAATGCACAATCTAGAACCTAAAACTTTGGTTATAACACCTCTAAAGACTAATGATCATCATATCCAAACCACACAGGCGCATCTTCAAGCATGAAGAAATGCAGAGCACAACAAAGAACACACCTTTGTCATCTTGTACACTCTTTATATTAATTTTCTCAAAAGAACTTAGAAACCAAGTGACCATGTTGTATCTACAATGCTTTCTCAACACCACAAAAAAATTCTCATCAACACCACATTATAGTTTGACATAGATTGACATCAATGACAACACTAATGACAACATAGTACAACAATCTCCCCCTTTGTCATTGATGACAACACTTGTTGAAAAAACATCAACAACAAAAGAATCTTTGATCTCCAAATCTCAAGCAGCTCTCCCCCTCATTTGGATGTTTCTTACATTTAGGATTCTTTCTCTCTCTCTCTCTCCACTTTTCTCTTCCTCTTTCATTATGTTTTTTAGACTTCTCCCCCCTTTGACATCAATGGCAAAGAGAAACACCTACATACTTTACTTCTCTCTCACTTTTAGGAACAACATATTTTCCCTGTAACAACACCAACAAAAGATACCACTACCTACTCCCCCTGACAGGTAGCCTTTATTAGTCTAGGACAAATACTACATATTGAATTTTACCCCTAGACAGATGCACCATTTTATGCATCTAGTTGAAAGGAGGGGAAATAAACCCTAGCTTGCTTCTAAGATACTTAAATGTATATTTTGGAAGAGCCTTTTTGAAAATGTTTGGTATTTGATCCTTTGTAGGCACACACTTTAGCTTTACTTTATTCTTAGTAACTTTCTCTCTTAAAAAGTGATACCAGATAGAGATATGCATTTTTCTTGAATGCATTATCATTTTTTTTGAAATTTTGTAAGCACTTGTATTATCAAACAAGATATAAATAAGTTCATCATATGATACTTTGATATATTTCAATGTATTCTTAATCCACAACACCTATGTATAGCAAGAAGCTGCAACAATGTATTTTTCCTCTGCAATAGATAATGACACAAAATCTTGATTCTTACTCAACCAAGAAACCAATTTGTTTCCAAGGAAGAAAGCACCTCCACCATTACTTCTTTTGTCATCCGCACAACTCACCCAATCTACATCTATATAAGAACTCTATGAGAAATCAATATCCTTAGGATACCATAGACCATATTCCAAAGTTCTCTTCAAGTATCTGAATATCCTTTTGACCATTGGCACATGTGATTCTCTAGGATCTTGAAATCTTCCCATAAGACATACTGCATGCATGATATTTGATTTAGAACTATAGTTAGATATAATAATCCAAAAATCATGGATTTGTACTTGATCTTATCTACCTTAGATTCATCATTTTTTCTCAACTTACAAGAAAATAACCATGGGAGTACATATTGGTTTAGAATCCTCCATTCCAAACTTACTTAATATTTCCTTAATATATTTTGATTGTGAACTGAATATACCTTTTTTATTGATTGATTTGTAGCCCAAGGAAGAACGTCATCTCCCCAAACATTGACATTTCAAACTCATTTTGTATCTCTTCTACAAAACTCTTACACATCCCTTCAATTCCTCCAAAGATTATGTCATCAACATACACAACCACAATCAAGATTTGTTCTCTCTCGACTTTCAAATAAATATTAATATCTATAGTACCCTTTATGAATCTCTTCTATAATAAGTACTTATCCAATACTGCATACCAAGCTCTAGGAGTGTGTTTGAGCCCATACAATGCTTTCTTAAACTTGCAAACCATATCAAAATATTTTGATAACTGAAAACTTCTAGTTGTTTAATGCATATCTCTTCTTCTAACTCACCATTCAAAAATAAAAAATTTACATTCATTTGATATGCCTTGAAGTCTTTATGTGCCACAAGAGCCAAAAACATCCTAATAGCCTCCATTCTCACTACAAGAGAAAAAATTCTTCAAAATATATTCCTTTTACTTGTGAGTAGACTTTACATGCAATCTTAGCCTTGTTTATGATAACTTCTCTATTCTCATTCAACTTGTTCTTGAAAACCCATTTAGTGTTGGGAATAGGATGCCTTTTAATTGCAATCCTAAACATATTTCATGTATCTCCTAAGTCCTTGGAAAGTGTTCCCCAACTCTAGGATTAAAAATAGTTTAAATTCAATTGAAATAAACATGTAAATTGGCATTTGTAATTATTACTAAATAATAGGAACATGTGGGGATATCCAAGAAGAGCTCCTACAAAATAGGAGCACATGGGGTGCCCACATGGAAGGTGGGACCCACCTCGCTTCAGTTGACTATTTGGAGGATTTGGTAACACTTCAATAATGCATGTTTAGACCCTACAAATTAGGGATTGATATTTACATGGTTGGAGTGGCACTATTAATTCAGTATCAATATTAGTTCAGTTCAGTTCAGTCTAGTTCAGTTCAGTTATGGTTCAGTTATCTTCAGTTGCATGTAATTATATTGAGTTGAATGCTAGTTGACTTGAGTTGCAAGACTAATGACTTTAGTTGCATGAAAAATAATAGGTGGATACTTTCAGTTAAGTGGGGATGATCAATCATGCATAATGTTTGCATGAATTGGTGGAGAGATATGTTTCAATTAACTAAGATTGACTTGGGACCACCTTGGGCGCCCAAGTTGGCATCTTTTAGCTAATACCTTGTGCATGAGAAGATAAATTTACAAAGCTCAGTTAACTGGGCCCATTCTTGGGTGCCAAATTTGAGGTCAAGCTTGCAAGATATTTTCTTGACCAAAGTTCAGTTAAGTGTCCAGTTTGGGGTGTCTAAATTGAGGAAGACTTTGGTTTGACTTCAAGTTACATTGTGGCACTCTACTTTCCTAATCTAGGCATAGATTTTTGTGAAGAGATTTATGCTCTTATTTTGTACAACTCTTAGGAGTTTACAATGCTCATAATTTTCTATTAATTGCAACAAGTTGAAGAGAGTTCTATGAGAGTTTATTGTAGGTTGTGAAGAAGGATTGTTAAAGGAAAGGAAGCATATCAATCAAGGATTGATACAGTATTATTCTAATCTTGTTCTAAGGTTAAATAATACAAGAACTATTGATTCTAGTCAATTTTTTTCCCAAAAGGGTTTCTCCACATATATGTTGTGTCACTTCTATCTTCTTGTCTCATTCTTCTACAATCTTTTGTCTCTTTCTACAATAAGTAAAATTGATCTAAACAGATTAATCATACACAAAGAATTGTGACAAAGAACACTTAATTAAATCTACAGTCTTAGATTTTTACAAGTTTTAAGCTAAAATATTACCTTCAATTTTCAACATTTGGTATCATAGCTAATAGTTGGTTAGAGTTTGGGACACCTTTCTCTTAAAAGTTTGAATATGTTTTGGTTGTAGTGGGAGATTTTACTATATTGTGTTATTGCAGATTTATAAAAGAAGTGTGGTACAATGAGTTCTAATTCTCATCTAGATATTGAAATATTCAATGGATCTAGTTATGAGATGTGAAAACTAAAAATGAAGGATCTCCTTGAAGAGATAGATCAATGGTTAGCTATTTGTAATGAGAAAAAACCATCTACAATAATGTAAGATGAGGATTGGGCTAAGCTTGATAAGAAGGAAAGAGAGACCATAAGGTTATGTGTTGTTGATATTGTTCTCTTGAATGTTTTAGATGAAGCTACTGCATATAAATTATGGAAGAGGATAGGTGATATCTATCAAACGAAAAGTTTTACAAATAAGTTGCATCTAAAAAGATAGTTGCATTATTTAAAGATGAAAGATAGTGATTATGTTGCACATCATTTAAATGCTTTCAATTTGATTCTAAGTTAGTTAGCATCTATAGATGTAAAGCTAGAAGATGAAGATAAATGCATTTTGTTATTTTTTTCTTTACTAGAGTATTGGGAAAATCTAATTGTTTCTATTAGTGGTAGTGGTGCAGATCCTAAGATGGACAATATAATTCCTACTCTCCTATTAGAAGAGATGAGGATGAAGTCTAAAATGATATCCCAAGATGCCTTGTTTGTAAGAGGTAGGCCTAAGGAAAATGAACCTAAGGGAGACAAGAAAGGAAAGGGTAAGTCCAAAGGATGGTCTAAAAACCCTGGTAAGAGTAAGGTAAAGTGTTGGAACTGTGGGAAATCAGGTCATGTAAAGAAGGATTGTATGAACAAGAAAAATATTTCTTATTCTTCTATAGAGAAATCCTCAAATGACGGTAATAATGCATTAATCATTACATATAATATTGTTAGTGATGAATCTTAGCTTATTGATTCAGGTTGCTCCTATCATATGACTCCTAGCAAGGAGTGGTTCACTAAGTATACTGCATATGATGGAGGGAGTGTATTCTTTGGAGATAATAGCACAACAAAGATTATGGGAAAAGGAGAGGTAAAGTTATGTTTCAGTGATGGTAGGGTTAAGACCCTTAATGATGTTTTACATATTCCAGGACTTGCTAGAAATGTACTTTTTTTATCTAAGTTCAATGATTTTGGAATGCATGTGACATTTGACAAAGGTGGTTGCAGATTGGTGAAGGGAATATGGTGGTTTCTAAAGGATCTCGGAAAGGGACTTTGTTTAAGCTTGATACCTCCAATTTGAATAAATTAGCCAATGTAACTGAAGCTGAAAATACATGTATATTGTGGCACCATAGATTGGGAGACATTGGTGAAAAATGTCTTAGGACCATTCTTAATAAGAAATTGGTTCACGGTATTCCTGATTATAAGATTGGAAAAAATGATTTTTTTGAGCATTGTGTGTTTGGAAAGAAATTTAAATCTTCATTTCCTAATGGAACAAATAAAGCTAAAAGATTATTAGAGATTATTCATTCAAATGTTATGGGTCTTATGGATATTGAATCTATTGGAAAATCTAGATATTATGTCACATTTATTAATGATGTCTCAAGATACACTTGGATCTATTTTATGCATAAAAAATTTGATGTGTTCAATAAGTTTAAAGAATTTAAGGATTTAGTTGAGAAACAATCAGATCATACGATAAATGTGTTGAGATCAGATAATGGTGGTGAATATTGTTCTAAGGAATTTGATGATTATTGCAAGCATGTAGGAATTGTGAGACATAAAACTACTCCATATACACCTCAGCAAAACGTAGTAGTAGAAAGGATGAACCGAACCTTAATGGAAAAGCTAGGAGTATGTTAAGTAGTGCTAAGCTAGATCAGTTCCTTTGGGCCGAGGTTGTAAGTACTTGTTATTTAATCAATTGTTCTCCTAGTTCATCTATTGAAGATAAAACCCCTTATGAAATGTGGTTAGGTAAGAAAACTAGTGTTGCACATTTAAGGATCTTTGGTTGTGAGAATTTTGTTCATGTGCCTAAATAAAAGCGGTCTAAGTTAGATCCAAAAGCACAAAATGCATATTCATAGGTTATGGTGAAAATGTAAAAGGTTACAAGATTTGGAATCCTCTAACCTAAAAAATTAATTTATCTAGAGATGTGATTTTTTCAGGGAATTTAGATCTTATACAAGAGAAGAACAACCAAAGGAGAAGGATACTTCTCGAACTATGCATTTTGAGAAAAAAATTGAGAAGCATGAAGATGCACATGTTGAAGAACAATTGGATGGATTGGATGAGGAGATTTCACAAAGTTCTGAGATAGATGCTCATGATGAGCATATGAGGAACAAGAACTTTCTTTGAGAAGATCCATAAGACAACAAAATCCCGTCGATAGGTATAGCCCACCTAATTTCCGTTGTATATTTGCTTTGATGAGTACTAAGGATGAACCTAGATCGTACAAGGAAGATTTTTCTTTAGATGAGAACATGCTTTGGTCAAAATCTATGCATGAGGAAATGGTTTCCTTGGATAATTGTGACACATAGGATCTTAAGAGTTTTCCCAAAGGAAGAAAGGCCATTGGTTGTAAATGGATCTTTAAAAATAAAATTGGAGCAGATGGTAATCTTGAAAGGTACAAGGATAGATTAGTAGCCAAGGGATACTCCCAAAGAGAGGGAGTTGACTTTAATTAAATCTTCACTCTTGTTGCTAAATTAACTTCTATTAGATTCTTCTTATCTATTGCTATTGCTTATGATTTTGAGATAGAGAAAATGGATGTGGAAACTGCTTTCTTACATGGGGATATTGATGAGAAGATTTATATGAGGCAACCTGATGGTTTTGTTGTAAAAGGAAAATAATTATTGGTTTGCAGGTTAAAGAGATCTTTATATGGATTGAAAAAATCACCTAGAATGTGGTACCAAAAGTTTGATGCTTTTTCATTGAAACTTGGTTATGTTAGGAGTGAGGAAGATCATTTTGTTTACATAAAATGTATTGATGATCAACTTTTAATTATCTTGTATGTTGATGAAATGTTATTTATTGGTAACAACAAGGTAATGATCAAAGAAGTGAAAGAACAAATATCTAGCACATTTGAGATGAAAGGTCTAGGGGATACAAAATATATCCTTGGTATGGAGATTAGTAGAGATAGGGGCAGTAAAAATATTTTCTTAAGTCAAAACAACTATGTTGATACTATTTAGAAATGGTTTAACATGTAGGATAGTAAACCAATTAATATTCCCTTACCAGTTGGCACAAACCTAAGTTCAAACATGTGTCCTAAATATGATTTTGATCATAAGGAAATGTCTAAAATTCCATATGCTAGTGCAGTTGCTAGTTTGATGTATGCAATGGTTTGTACAAGACTAGATATAGCCCAAGCACTGGGAGTTCTAAGTAGGTTTATGTCTAACCCTGGTAAAGAACATTGGACTTATGTAATAGGGTGTTTAGATATTTATGAGGTACGTAGATTATTACTATTTGGTTTATCATGGTGCTAATGATATTGATATTATGCATAGATCATTAGATATATAGGGTTTTGTTGATTCAGATTGGGCAGGAGACTTGGACAATTATAGGTTGACAAGTGGCTATGTGTTTACTTTGTTTGGAGCTGCAGTTAGTTGGATGATTAAGAGGAAGCCCGTGGTTGCTTTGTCCACCATATAATTAGAGTACATGGATAATACACATGCCTCTAAAGAGGCAGTTTGGTTATAGAGACTTGCGAAAGGTATTGGTTTTAATTGCAAGAAAATTAGACTTGAATGTGATAGTCAAAGTGCTATTTGTTTAGCCAAAAATCCTATGTATCATGCTCGTACTAAGTATGCTGATGTTCAGTATCACTTTGTGCGAGAAATGCTTGAGAGTGGGAAGGTATTGATTGAGAAAGTTGACACTTTGATCAATGCTGCAGATTATCTTACGAAACCAATTCCTACAGATAATTTCTCTTGGTGTAGGAAGGCCATTGGCCTTGATTCTTGTACCTTTTTTATAATAATGATTCCTTGTTTAAAATATTTGTAATGTATAATTTCAAGTGGGAGAATGTTGGGAATATGATGCCATTTAATTGCAATCCTAAACATATTTCATGTATCTCCTAAATCCTTGGAAAGTGTTCCCCAACACTAGGATTAGAAAGAGATTAAATTCAAATGAAATGGACATGTAAATTGTCATTTGTAATTATTCCTAAATAATAGGAACATGTGGGGATGTCCAAGAAGAGCTCCTACAAAATGGGATCACATGGGGTGCCCACATGGAAGGTGGGACCCACCTTGCTTCAGTTAATTGTTTGGAGGAATTGATAACACTTCAGTAATGCATGTTTAGATCCAACAAATTAGGGATTGACATTTAAATGATTGGAGCAGCACTATTAGTTTAGTATCAGTTTAATTCAGTTCAATTTAGTTCATTTATCTTTAGATGCATGTAGTTATTTTGAGTTGAATGCTAGCTGACTTGAATTGACTTGAGTTGCATGACTAATGACTTCAATTGCATGATAGATAACACGTGGATACTTTCAGTTAACTGGGTATGATCAATCATGCATAATGTTTGCATGAATTGATGGAAAGATATGTTTCAGTTAACCAAGATTGACTTGGGACCACCTTGGGTGCCCAAGTTGGCATCTTTTAGTTAACACCTTTTGCATGAGAAGATATTTACAAGGCTCAGTTAAGTGGGCCCATACTTGGGTGCCAAATTTGAGGTGAAGCTTGCAAGATATTTTCTTGACCAAATTTTAGTTAAGTGTTCAATTTGGGGTGCCTAAATTGAGGAAGACTTTGGTTTGACTTTAGGTTACATTTGGAACTCTACTTGCCCAATCTAGGCATAGATTTTTGTGAAGAGATTTATGCTCTTGTGTTGTACAACTCTTAGGAGTTTACAATGCTCATAATTGTCTATTAATTGAAACAAGTTGAAGAGAGTTATATGATAGTTTATTTGATGCAAGATATTCTATCAAAAACACCAAACATCTAGGGTACTCAAGACCCAAACTCAACTGAGAAGATCAAATTGAACAAACACCATTGATTCACTTAACTTTTCAACCAAAAGCAATCAATTTCCTTTAACTTTCATAAGGATACCAATAAGCTCAATCACCAAACCATTATTCAAGACTTTCATCAGACTCCAATACTTAATCCTTCATTAGATTAACTGAAACATTGCATAAACTTGAATAAAGAACACTTAACCAACTAGCAAAACCAACATTCACCAAATAAAATCTCTTGGCAACTATGATCCAAACAAGGTAGAAGGACTACCTTCACTCAATCTAATTTCTAATCCTTTATCTAAAACTAATTCATTGTCACCATCATCAAATTGTCTAAAACAATTACCTTGAGAGAAACCTCTGAAACACTTAAATTGATCCACATGCATCCTCAAACCATCACTTTGCGCCATGACTTCACATAGTTCAAATCACCAAGACAACAAAATTGCTTTCTAAACACTATCCAAGAATTGGGACATCCTTGAAAACATTAGGAAGTTTCCAAAAAAAATCCGTGACTCAAATAATTGTTCCATCAAAATATCAGTTTCTTGCATGCAAACACCAATATTCTACTAGCCTTGGAAAAAAACTAAAACAGGTATATCATCAAGCCCACATAAAAACCCCATAATATATGCATAGATATAGAAACCCATTTTTCTCAAATTTAACATACTTTAAAAGAAATAGCACTTGTTTTGAAAAGAATGTTTGAAAACATGACTATACCACTGGAAATGCATAAAATTAGGTCACTTTTGTGAAGCAACCAAGAAAAAAACAACTCCAAATCATGAATTAACCTTTGGAAGCATTGAGTCAAGTCTCAAAACCTTAAAATCAACCACTTTTATAGATTAGAAGTCTATTAATAACATCAATTATCAAAACCCTTATTTCTTGCCATTGTAACACTAGAAAATAGGGTTTTAAGGGAAATCAACCTTCCAAATGATATTTTACTTATCCTCTACTTAAAACATCCCCCAAAAGGTTTGAAAAAACTATTGAAATTGATTCCAAACCTTCACATAGGCTTTTGTATCAAATACCACCTTGGAGCCATGTTTTTTATGAAGAAAATTCTTTTTTTTTGTAGGACAACTTTAACCTTGATTTCTTGTCTTCCTCTACATTTATTAACACACACACAACATTCACATAATAAATAGACCCTACTCAATCCATCCCATTGACCAACTAAACCTAAATCAATGGGATGGAGGAATAATTCCTTAGAAGACTCTCAAAACCCCTATTCTAAGGTTATAGACTGAATTACAAAGAATGCACTCAAACAATTGCTTTACTCAATTAAATCTCTCCCAATTGGATTTAAATGAATTCTAACTCTTTTTCCTATCAATAATAATAATATTTAAAGCCCTATACTTCTATACATACTGTACAAATTAAAGAATAACAAAAAGAAACTCTGAAAATTACTAACAAGGTACTTTTATTGGTAATAAATCTTCAAGAATACAAAAGATGATCTATTTCTCGCATTCTACAAGATTTTATAAATGTTTCAAAACAATTAATTTTCTTTCCAACTTATTTCACTGACCACAACCTTTCTTTTTCCCTCACGACCCTTCAACTTCCTAATTTTTGCTTTTTGTTGCATTTTATAATATTGCATTGACAAGTTTAGCAATTTTTGCAAGTTTTTGCTTTTTCCACTATTTTTACCAACTAAGACCTATTTGATATTTAAATACATCAAAACCTCTCATGACCTATCACAATTCTCTTACACTTAAAAGTTCAATTTTTTACAAATTTTCCAATTAAAGGCATCTATTGAGCAAGGTGCTCTTGCACCATTATTTCAGGTTGTGAAGAAGGATTGTTGAAGGAAAGGAAGCATATCAATCAATAATTGATACAATATTATTGTAATCTTGTTCTAAGGTTAAATAATGCAAGCACTATTGATTCTAGTGTATTTTTTCCCAAAAGGGTTTCTCCACGTATATGTTATGTCACTTCTATCTTCTTGTCTCATTCTTCTACAATCTTTTGTCTCTTTCTACAATTGGTAAAATTGATCTAAACAAATTAATAATACACAAAGAATTGTGACAAAGAAAAGTAAATTAAATCTACAGTCTCATAGTTTTACAAGTTTTAAGCTACAATATTACCTTCAATTTTCAACATTTAGTTCCTATCACATTCTTGTTTATTGGTCTTGGGACTAGTTCCCATGTCTAATTCTTCTCAATATACCTCAATTCTTCTTCCATAGATTTGATCCAACTTTTATCCCTACATGATTCAATTACTACTTTAGGTTCTACTTTAGATAGTAAACACAATTTTACTTGTTCCTCTACCATAATAGCTTTTCTTCTATTTAGCACACCTTTACTTTTTTCTCAAATTATTTGATCCTCAGAATGATTCTTCTATACATACTTAGGAGTCTTATGATTCTTTTCCAGGGCCTCTTCCTCTTTTACCAGCATCTCTTTTTCTTTTTCTTTCTCTTCTTCTCTGCAAGATGGTTCATCAGATTCATATCCTTCTATCAACATTGAGTTCTGATGTGATTCTTCATCCAATTTGACACTTGCACTTTCAACTATATTTTTTAGCCTTTTGTTGTAGCACCTATATGCCATGCTCTTTTTAGAATATCCAAGGAAGATTCCTTCATCTAATCTTGCATCAAAATTTCCTAAATTTTCATCATCTCTCCTGATATAACATTTAATTTCAAATGCTCTAAAGTATTTCATAGTAGGAGGTTTTTCATACCATAGCTCATAGGGGGTATTTGAACTTGTAGACCCTAAATCTGCATTTTGCTCAAAAACAAACAAGCATGAGTATTGTTAGTTAAATCAAGCAAATAGATATAGAATCCATATGAAATATTGAATCATGTTTCATAATGCAATCCAAAACTAAGTGAAATCACAAAGAAGCAAGAATCCAACTCTATCTCATATTGGATTGGTGTCACATGTGCTACTGACCCTTTCCCAATCCTTGATTGATAAGCTTAGATGATGATGATTGCTATTGATATGGAAATGATAAGTAGACAAGATCAAATCTCAAATGAAGAGAGTGACCTTGCAAGAGATTGTGGATGATTTGCTCAAAGATGAAGCTTGTATTTAAATATTTTCAAATGTTGAATGTTGAAGAGGGACCAATGTGGGACTAAGATTCTGCCAATGATAGGAGGACACTTGTCATCATGTGATTAGTCAATGGTTGTGCAAGATTTGGGAAGAGTGCCCAAGAGGGGGAAAATTTGAATTTGAATTTGAGCAATGAATGCTGAGAGGGGGACAAGAAAAAAGAGCAATAAATGCCATGTTTGACTTGTCATGTTGAGGGAAAATGAGGTTTTAATAAATCAATAAAATTGATTTATTGTGCAAGTGGCTAGATCTAGATAATGCAAGTGGGATGGGATTAGCATTAGATTAGGATGATGATTATGCTGATTTAATGCTGATTAGATGATTTGACTTTCAAGACTTTGATAATTGATTTATTTAAATTAGAAAATGATGGAATATGATTTAGGATTTGATTTAAATGGCTTTTTGATTTATTATTAAAAGATTGATGATAATGCTCATTTGATTTTAAAATAAATAACCTTAGGTAATGAGATTATTTAAATGGATGAAGGTGATGAATGGATCTAATGCAACATCTAGTTCAGTTGATGAATGAACCTGATCAAATGTAGAATGTAAATTTTGCATGTCTACATTTTGCCCCTCTTTGAAGCAATGTACTTGTTGCGTTGGTTCAAAGAATAAACTTGCCGCGGTCAAAATCAAAAAATTTCTAATTTTTCAGATGCCCCAGTGGAAAGAAGTACATTGGTACATTGCCCCCTCGAGAGATCGAGCGAAAAGATTCGATTTGAGGGTCGATCTCACGATAAAGAGGTTCAAAATGGATGGTAATGGATGATGATGCAAATGAGATGATTTTAAGATGCTTAGAATAACAAATCTATATTATCCTAAACAACTTAAATTATGATATGATATGAGATGGATGAGATGATGATGTGATATGCTATGATTATGCAATGGATGATTTATGAGATGCTTAGACTAACAGATCTATATTATGATGATGATATGTTGTATGAGATGATATGCAGACTACTAATGGTTTGTGGATGCAAGATGAATTTATAATGGATGCATGATGGATGTATTGGTGATGATGATGTTAGTGCGAAAATGAGATGATGATGAGAAATGGATGATTTGCTTATCAAGGATTGGGATTTTCAAAGGGTCACTTACTTTATGTTTGATAACACGCCTAAGTACGATGCATCAAGGTATGAAGGACCAGGATGGCGTTGTACTTAGTGTGATGGACTTTGACTCGACAAATAGATAGGAGTATTCTTGTTCACACTTGACATACGGAAACCTTGCTAGGGCGTACCTAACAAAGCAAGTATTCACCAAGTTATATTGCAAGAGCATCCAACAAGCACATCAGAAAAAAAGATAATGATCGTTGCCCCATTCCTATATCTCTAAATCCTTCGTTCGGATATCATTGAGAGGTCCTTGGAATGAGTGCAATAAGATAAATCAAAAGAAAAGATCAAGTACACAAATAAGCCAATGTTCTTCATACCTCAGCCAAAGGGATTTGTTTTGATAGGATAAGAATCCAAGGTGATATCCAAAATGATGCCCATTGTCGGAACGATATATCCTAGGACATACATTATATAGGATGATGATGGTTTGATAAGTTGATTGATAGGCTAATGATATAAAGTTGACTGGCATGTTTACGACTGATCAAGAGTTTGATTTTGTTTTAAAGATTTGTTGCTTCGATATTGGTTTTACGATTGAAGTTTGCTTTTGCTGACTGTTGCGCTTGTTTCTATTTGTGTTGCCAAAGGATGGAGATGACAATCAGTTTATTATGGATGATTGATTATTTTGGGTGTATGCGAAATGGGACGAGTGGATTTTTCAAATATTTGGATGTTTTTGACATTTTGAAATGTTTTGAGGCTGTTTTTGGATTTTGATGTTTTTCAGATGTTTTGGGGTTTTCTAAGATTTTACAAATGTTTTGATTTTGATTTTTCAAATTTTTGGATTTTGTGTTTTTTCGAATGTTTGGGATTTTGATGTCTTGGGGGCTGATCGAAGATTATCCTTGCCTATGTTTAAGCTCAGAGACGACGTAGTTCGGATTTCAATGTTTTTGATGTTTTCTGCTTTTTGAGTGTTTTTTGGATTTTTGATATGTTTTGGATGTTTTTGGATTTTTTGCATGATTTTGATGATTTTGATATGGACATGTGTGATGGTATCAGTGTTCTATTTGGGATTTTGTTGAAGATCAAGCTAAGGTTGATCGATCAGGTCGATGAATTGATGATGATGATGATAAAATTGTTGAGGATACACAACAATGCAATGATAGTGTTATGCAACACAAGGGTTTGATGGGATTGATGATGATAACATTGTTGAAGATACACAACAATGCAAGGATTGGATTGATCAAGATTGATAATGATAACATTGTTGAGGATACACGACAATGCAAGGATAGTGTTAAGCAACACAAGGATATCCCGAGATGATGATTTTTTGATTGGATTTGATTGATCATGTTTGATGAAGCTTGATTTGGATGAAAAGTTGATCGAATGATTTGATGTGACATTTGATGGGTGCATTAGATGCGACTGATAGTGATTGTTTGGATTTATGTTCAATGAAATATAAAGCTTTGATAAGGAATGTCTTCTCGTCAAAATGTGCCATGGGCTAGTGATTCGGATTATGGCTCACAAATGCTTTGACCAATTTGATTTCATATTTTCCCATGTTCGGATCGCCACATAAGTTGGAGGATATAGACCAAGATTTATTCTCAAAGCAAGATGTACATATTTGCCCCCAATGTCTAGCAATGTATGGAATGCGATGGGTGGATGCTTGGATAGGTGTATGGATGGATGGATAAGGTAAGTACACAAAGGATGCCAAGGATTATCTTATGATAAGATAAGGTGTTCGGATAACGAATGCTCATTTAGATAATGCTTCATGGCTCAGATAACATAGGATAGGATAGGATCAATGAAAATGACCCATGTCAAGATGTTTACCATAAGCAAATGTAAGGTGTGCCCCAAAATTTTTATCAAGATCAAGATAACTAAGATGATGAATGCAAATATATGCGAATCGATTGGATAAATGGTTTATGGATGGATGGATTTATTACGGATAAGATGGATGGAATGCTCGATTTATTATGGATGGGATGAGATGCTTTCACTTGAAGTGGCGCACGTAGATGCTTGATTCCACACATGATGCCTATTTTCCAGGTTTTCATCATGGTCTTGCCCAAAGCGCCGCCCATGCGGTTTTCACTAGAGGATGATTTTTTTCTTTACTGTTTTCAATCCTTTTTTTGATTTTTTTGGATTTTTGATATTTTTGATATTTTTGTATTTTTATGAAAGATTCATGCTGAACCACCTGGTGGTGTTGACGTAGATGCTTTTTTCATAATGTGCCATTGATATCCTGCCTTAAGAAGTTGCTTTGCTAAGATACGTGCACTTGAATGGAACTTTTGGGATTCTTGATCTGCTTCGTTGATACTAGAGTTGACTTTGTCTTTGTGCGCACATCATGATAGATTGCCTTCTGAATCCTTATGATGAAGGGTCATTGCCAATACACGGTCAATGTAAGAACTAGATATTATGTGTGGAGGCGTGGGTGGAGTGTGTTTAGGGATAAGAGATGGATTGGTTGACAGTTTGGAACCTTTGAATCTCCAAACTTGGGAAGATGAGCAATGATGGGTGGATACGGAAGTGTGCGTGGATTTAGGACCAACTGCTTGATACACTTTGTATGTTGCTTGAAAAGCCTGCTTTTGATTTTGCGGACATCTTTGATGGATACCTTTCCCTCTTTTAGTTTGCCCCGCAGTTTCTTTGACTGATGGAGTTTGATAGGGATGATCTTTCTTTGTATTCTTTGGTATCCATTTGTATTTGATTTGTTCTTTATGCTTCTCTACTTCTTTTGCTTTGATAATGTTCTTCATACTTTGATTCAAATTTTTCCTTCGAAGTTGGTCCCAATTCATGGATGGGGTGATGGGTGGATGAAGAATCGTGATGTGGTTGGTTGTAGTATTGACACTAGCTTCATCATAAGGACTCTTCATGCTCCCTATGTTGACGTTTTCTTGAAACAAAGTTTCCCCCAGTATGGTGATAGTATCACCTTTATTCATTGATTCTGCTTGTTCGAAGAGCTCTTGTTCAAAATGCATTCTCTGATCAATGATCACTGTAGATGACATTATTTCCATTTGTTGCTCTGCTATCTCTGAATGTTCTATCTGACTTGTTTCCTTGGGTGGATAATGATGGATATCTTTATTCATGATGTCCTCAATCTGAGTTTGGGACATATTTGATCCTGATGTTGACAACTCCATTTGATTGTAGGAGTTAAGAATCTGCTCTTTTTGTGTAACAAAATCTTGTTCTAGATGAAGATCATCTACGTGCCCATCTATAGAAAGCATCTCATGGGTAGATGGAGGAGTATGTGCTACATGGATATGATCATCTTGCATGGATAATAGAGTGTTCATTAGATTATTGTAGTATCTTGATCTTGATTAATTTCGGAGTTGCTTTCAACATGCTTTAGATCAAGTTCCTGACATGGATCAGTTCCAAAGGATGAATTGCTTATAAATGGTTCTTGGATGTCAACATTAGGCATGGTCAAGTTCAAGGTTCCTTCAACATCTGTAACCATGAGGTCAAAGGGGATCAACATGTTTTGAAAATGACCATTGCTAGACCTTAGTGAAAGATTTTGATCTTGCTTTGGAATAACTTCTTGAGATATGTCCTCTAACTCATAAGGCGACATAGAGACATTTTCAATATGATCATTGGTCAACGGATCATGCATTATGTCAATTGGATCAAATAGTCCTAACACTCCTTGAAATAGATCACTAAAGAGTGTCTCTTGATGTATCGTGAGTTGATCATTGGATTGTGTACATACATCGTCAATGTGCTCCTTGATGGAGAGGTTTTGATCATTGTTTTTGACAATTGCGGTGGAGAGATTGTGAATGTCTTTGACCATAGAGTCAAGTGATGTTGATATTTCTTGAATTGGCTCATTATCGATTTTTGTTGGTGGATTTTGATCGTGATTCAAAAGTGACTCTTGACATATGTCGATTTGATCATTAGATGAAGTAAACATGTGCTCAGTGATGGATTGATCTTGATCCTTGTTTTCAATAGTTGTCATCTTTTGTGTTTGTGCTTGTGTTGGTTGGGTAGCTTGAGAGGCTTGGGCAACTTGAGAGGATTGTTTCACTTGTTGAGCTTGTGTTGCTTGTTGCATGGCTAGATATTGTTGGAATCCCTTTTGAAAAGCAGCTTGTAATGTCGCGTTGTATTGGATTGATGTAGTGGAAATTGGTGGTGGTGGGGGTGGTGGTGGATTTAGAATCATGTTGGATGTAGTGACAAGTGTTTGAGATACGCTCGGAGCGATCATGGTAGTGAGGGGTTGAGATGTGATGGGTGTGATAGTGGTGTTTGGAATGATTGAAGGGATAGTGATGGTTGGAATGACCGAGGTGATAGGTCCTTGAGAGACCAAATTTTGATTTGGGATCAATGTTGTTTGATTAGATACCATCCATTGGTGTGATGTCGATGGTATACTCGAAGGATTTGACGTGATGGTTTGATTGACATTAAGTGGATTGATTTGGGTGGATTGATTGGTGTTAGGTAAAGGGGGAAGCCCTAAACCAAGGAATGATGTGGGTAATGGTGGTGGAGATTTCCCTTGGCGCAATGCCTCAACTATTTTGGAAAGTTCCACAATTTGATCTCGCCAAATTTGTTCTTGATTTTGATCTTGACTCACTTGAGATAGTTGATTTGGCTTTTGTTTAAGCGAATTTAGGATGCCTACTTGCGGTTTTTGAATGGAATTATGGGAAAATTGACTTTGGATAATGTTCTGATTTGGGATGATGTTCAGATTCGACATGATAGGATGAACATTGTTGGTATTGGGAATCATTTTTCCAAAGTTTTCTGAGTTAGGATTCATGTTTCGAAAACTTGCACTTGGTACATCCACATTTGGTTTGTAGGGATTTGGTGGAATGATGTTGCTCGTTTGAAGACTCATGTATTGATTGTTTGGAGGATAGAATTGTAAGTTTGGACTTTGATTTAAATCTATCATGGGGAGATGTGTTCCAAAATTCAGATTGGGCATACTCACATTCGTTGTGCTATTGATATTTGTAGGAGATAGTGATCCTATGTATGGATGTGAGTTTCCATAATCCCATGGTTTCGTGAGGCTTGGAAATTTTGGTTGGTTTGGACTGCTCATGATGTATGAATCTAGTTTATACTCCATGTTCTTCTTGTGTTTTGACCTTGTTATGAAAGTGACTTCTAAGGTTCTTAGGACCAATGACGAGATGGAGGATGAAAGGTGTAAATGATGTGTGTTGAACGTTTAGGAACTTTGAATCAATGCTAGACTTAGGGCTTGATTTTTGATTGTTTGACTTGGATAGTGAACTTGTAAACCCTAAGATGTTGGATGTTATCTTTAGGATGAACTTGTTCAAAAGGTTTGCTAATTCAATTAGATGTATGAGAAAGGATGTATTCCCACACACTTAATTAAACAATTGACTTTGAATTGGTTTAAGGATGTACCCAAGTCTATAATGATGTTTGCAAAGATCTAAAGTTGTTTTGGTGAGATGGATTGATGAATGTTTGGAAGATAGATGAAGTGTTTGATTTTGATCCTAAGAGACTTAGAGAGACTTTGTTTACTAGGCCAAGGTATTGAAGAACACACTTTTCTCTAAGAGCAATCAAAAGACCAATATGACCAAAAGGTATCAATCACATGTGTGGGGTCCAATTTTTTATCTTTGCTTAATGGCTTTATTTTACCAAAAACACTCTTTGATTAAAGTTTCAAACTAAGATGTCCAATGTCTTAATTTCTTTAAACCCCACAAGATATTTTATGTGGAAATTCAATGAACTTAAGGCAAGGGTTTTCCTATTGTTTACTCAAAGAAGACAAATTGAGGTATAATCCAATGCTTAGGAACCTCTACGAACGGAATCCGCAGGGAAAGCAGTAACATATGGATTGAGTCAATGATATTTGTCTTCAAGAGGGTTTGAAATTTTGAGAATCATGTTGAATGTTTGTTTGCAAAATGTTTTCGAATACACACTCGTGTTTTCAAACAAAGAATAATTACAAGCCCTATGGATGTGTAAGACAATATTTGTTGGATTCCCACTTGGAAAGTCCAGCTACGCTTATCTCTAGTGGATGGTTAGATGCTTGACCCCACTGGCTCCCCTCCACTGGCTCATTAGCGTCAATCGGGGCAGCCAAGCATCAACACCCATGAAACTCCCATGGCGTGCTTTCCATCTCTACTAGAAGACCGTAAGAGTGTGGGGTGGCTTTAGAGCGACCGTTCTTGCACCAACAAATAGATTAAGGATTTTGGCAATTCTAGCACATAGGTTCTAGTAAGGACTTTCCGTTCGTGGAGATTGACCCATACGACAATAGTCCCCTTCGAGATCCATCTTTGGAGCCAACCGCATGATTATGGCGTTTAACCAAAACCCTCATTTATATCCCGACCGGAAATAATCTTGGCTTTAGAGTGTTACCGGTTGAGTCGTCGCTTGGGTGAGTACTTTTTCCCCAAGGCAGGCCCTCTAAGATAAACAAAATCAAGCAAAGACACAATCCGTAACTCGATCAATCTTTGATGGCACAAAGAAAGAGAATGTACGCTAAAATGCCCCTACTCACACTCGCACAAGATGTTCAATTTTTAAGCCCAAATTAAAGTGTTTCAAAGCAATAAAATGTATTTTGAGTGTTTCTCTTGCACCCTAGATCGCACGAAGCACAAGGGGAGAGGATACGTACTCAAAAGACAATCACACAATTCAAACACTTGTTCATTTTATACCCTTCAAAGAAAATGTGAATTCGTTTTAAGCACCAAATGAAATATGAAGATTGCTTGTCCAATTTTAGCCCAAATCAAAAAGCTAGTAAGTTTGTAAGGTTCAATTTTAGCCCAATTTTGAAAGATAATCAATTATCTAGTTGGCCTAAACAGAAAATTAAACCAATAAATGGATGCTCTAGGTTGTTTCAATAAGCATTAAGAAATGATTTTGTGAGTTTTAAAGTTCAATGTCCGATTTTCTTCACTCTCCAATCTTGCTTGCTTTTGCTTGAGCTCAATGTCCTATTTCAATGCCAACCCTCCTTATGCTCACCTTTCCTGCAAATAGTACAAAGTTATAAGAAGTATGATATTTCCACGATAATATAATTGCAAACATAATGAACACTTTCACAAAGAATTAGCTAAATCATTAAAAATAAAAGTTACTTCATTGATGATCTCTTAAATGTATCTTTTCTCCTCAATTTTTAGACTTTGGCATTGCTTATATTAGTTGTGGATATTGGAATTTTGAAATAATTTATACTAATATCACTTCACAATTAAATGCAAAGCCTCCCTTTGGAAGTGATTGAATCTCAAGAAGGATTACACATTAGTTAAAAATCTGCACAAAAAAGAGTCAAAGTACATGGCTGGCAAAAGCTTTAAGTTCTCATGAGCAGAAATAAAGACATCCTATAACATCAACATGAATTGAAAATTTGAAATTCTAAATATTGTAGGATGCGCTGTTAGCTTTGACAGCTCTGACTCCATGTATCCACCAATCACCAAAGACCTTCCTCAATTGATCACGATTCCCCTAGACCATTGCCTTGATTTTCTCGAGTTTCAAATAATCCGTATGGAGTTATGAGCTTTGACCTCTGGTTCTCCTGTCAAATCTGCTCCTCTTTTCCTACGAGCATAGGCCTGAAAAGTCTGCAAGCTTCAAAATGAGTGGATGGCGCGCCAACTTCAAAACATCAGAACAAACATCAAGTTAACTCATTGGCATAGAACTCGCACCAATCACATGCACATTCAATAACAACAGTCAATGATTAGATGACTTTTAAGCAAATGCAGATGGCGGGTGTAAAGAAAAATTCCATACGCATATCTAAAGCATTAACTGCTTGTCATCAAGGATTTTTTCAGAAGCAGACATGTATATTAAAAAAAACAAACAGCTGGAAGAATAAATGCGAGTGGTAGGTGCAATGATCAAAAGAAAGAATGCAGGAAGGGAACTTCTACTGTTATCTGACAGAGAGAATTGAATGCAGGATCTGTGCACTGTCCTCATTGCCCGAGCCAATAATCATCCTCATTGCCCGCGCCACAGCCTTTCACGTGGCCTACTAATGTTTGCTAGCATCCTCACTGCCTTCGCTCTATTTGACAGTCTAATGCGAAAGCAGAGACAAGGCGCGCGAACTTTGTTTAATGGAAAAGTGTGGCAGCATAGACAAGGCATGCGAACTGTTTGACAGGCAAAAATGTGGCAGCCCAGACAAGGCGTGAGATCTGTTGACAGAATGCCTCATGGAAACATGGTCCCGTGGAATGCCATGGCCACTAGATGTGCACAAAATGGATTTGATGAACAGGCGATATAAACTTTCGAGCAAATGCAACTGTTAAGTGTAAAGTTGAACTTCATAGCTATTCCAACATCCTCCCTAACTTCGCCATTAAACAATATTTTGTTTTATCATATCAAAGTATAATAGAGATTGTGACTATCAAACGCTCTGTGCAATATGGAAGCATAGACAAGGCGTGTAAAGCATAGATAAACTATTTTTTGAAAGATTTTCTGGTGTGAGAGCATAGACAAGGTACGTGAACTATTGGATAAAATGATTCTATGCAGGATGCGCCAGTATAGGGAAGGCGTGTAATCTGTTTTAGACAGATTGCCTCATGTGAAAGCACACACAAGGCGCTCGAACTGGTTAACAGAATGCCTCAGAAGAAATATGGTCTCAGAGAATGCAATTATTGCGTGATATGCACAAAATAGATTTTCAAGAGGCTTTAGGAACTTTTAAGAAAATGCAACTGGCGGTGTAAAGCTGCGCCCCAAAGCCATTTAAAAGAATTCTCTGATTAAAGCAAATGGCAGGTATTAAATGCACGCAGAAAATTTAGTCAAACCAACAAAAAAAACAAGAAAAGAGCGTAGACATCTTCTCTTTAAACATTAAGAAGCAGCCTGCATACAGTCATGCCTATGATTTGCTGTTCAAAACTCCAGCCTACATAAAGACAGTGATTAGAAAGTGGCTTGCACAAAGACGCAACATGTATCTATGCTTGGGTTTATTGTTGGTACCAAGGAGATTCCAGTAAATGTAGGCGAATAAAGATTATCCAAGCAGAGATTAAACGCCACTAAGAAGTAGTTGTGGACCACTTTAAAAGAGGTGAATAAACGTCTTTTTACAGAACTTTTGATCTACCACAAATTAGGAATCGTAACTTTGATAGAGACAACACTTAAATGATTCCATCATGACAAAAGTAGTTTTGAATATCTAATGTAAATAACATAACTTAGTCTATGGATTGTTTTATAAACACCAAGCAAACAAACTAAAAGTGGATGTGCCATAATGGTTATTGGGCATGATTAGAAATCATGTGGGCTCTGCCCTTGCAGGTTCGAATCCTGCCATCCACGTTGAAAAGAAAATGCAACAGCCCTCCTTCTAGCGCCATAATGTAGACCCTAAATCTGCATTTTGCTCAAAAACAAACAAGCATGAGTATTGTTAGTTAAATCAAGAAAATAGATATAGAATCCATATGAAATATTGAATCATGTTTCATAATGCAATCCAAAACTAAGTGAAAGCACAAAGAAGCAAGTATCCAACTCTATCTCATATTGGATTGGTGTCACATGTGCTACTGACCCTTTCCCAATCCTTGATTGATAAGCTTAGATGATGATGATTGCTATTGATATGGAAATGCTAAGTAGACAAGATCAAATCTCAAATGAAGAGAGTGACCTTGCACGAGATTGTGGATGATTTGCTCAAAGATGAAGCTTGTATTTAAATATTTTCAAATGTTGAATGTTGAAGAGGGACCAATGTGGGACTAAGATTCTGCCAATGATAGGAGGACACTTGTCATCATGTGATTAGTCAATGGTTGTGCAAGATTTGGGAAGAGTGCCCAAGAGGGGGAAAATTTGAATTTGAATTTGAGCAATGAATGCTGAGAGGGGGACAAGAAAAAAGAGCAATAAATGCCATGTTTGACTTGTCATGTTGAGGGAAAATGAGGTTTTAATAAATCAATAAAATTGATTTATTGTGCAAGTGGCTAGATCTAGATAATGCAAGTGGGATGGGATTAGCATTAGATTAGATTAGATGATGATGCTGATTTAATGCTGATTAGATGATTTGACTTTCAAGACTTTGATAATTGATTTATTTAAATTAGAAAATGATGGAATATGATTTAGGATTTGATTTAAATGGCTTTTTGATTTATTATTAAAAGATTGATGATAATGCTCATTTGATTTTAAAATAAATAACCTTAGGTAATGAGATTATTTAAATGGATGAAGGTGATGAATGGATCTAATGCAACATCTAGTTCAGTTGATGAATGAACCTGATCAAATGCAGAATGTAAATTTTGCATGTCTACAGAACTATTTACTCTTGCTTCTCCTCTATTGAGTATATACACTACAATATGAATTGCTTCTCTCCAATAGACATCTAACATATTTGCTTCCTTCATCATGGTTCTTTTTTCCTCTTGAACTATCTTATTTTTCCTCTCCACAACTCTATTCTTTTTAGGAATCCTAAGAGTTGATAAATTTATTTTCATCCCATGATCTTCAAAAAAATGTTAAACTCATTGGAGGTGAACTCACCACTTCTATCAGACCTTAAACACTTGATTTTAAAATCCATTTCATCCTCAACCATAGATTTAAATACTTTGAACCTATCTACAGCTTCTGATTTTTCTTTAAGAAAGGTCACCCAAGTCATTCTAGAGTAATCATCTATTAATATAAAATACATGTCACCTTGAGATATTCTTGTTTTGCTAGGTCCACATAGGTCTATATGCACCAACTCCAAAGGTCCTACAATAGAGTATTTTTTTATATTTGAACCTCTTCTTTATCTATTTTCCAACTTGAAACTCTTTGAAAATTGCTTTGATAGGCTTTGTAATTATTGGCATGTCTCTCACAACATGAGTATAGCTAATCTTCACTAGGTTATAAAAATTGATGACACATTCTTTTGTACCACAACAAAATTTCATTGATTTGAATCCTAAAGCACTTACCACCAACACCTTTGAGCTGATAAACATTCCCTTCTATCCTTATTCCTACAACAACGAAAGGTTTGGAGCTTCCCTTTATGATTTCAGAACTATCATCCTGAAACACTAGATTGTATTCTCTGCTACACATTTTTCCTACACTTAGAAGATTATGTCAGAGACCCTTGACATAAAAACTATCATCTATCTTATGCTTTATATCAAAACTAATTGAACCTTTTCTACAAATCTTAGTAGATGTGTCATCACCAAACTTAACAAAACCACCATCATATTTCTCAAATTTAAAAAAATTACTCTTATCACCTATCATATGATTTGAGCATCCACTTTTAATTATCCAATATTTTCTCTCATCTCTTGTATAAAAGGTAGTCAACACAATTTCTCCAATATCATGACATGTTTTCAGAGTAATTTCCTTCACACATCTTTCTAGTTTAGTAGAATTAGTTCCAACATTCAAAATCATGAACAAGCACTCATTATTTCCACCATCTAGATAGTATGATTCCTCATCATAAGATATACCATTATCTTCTTTAACATAATAACTCTTCTTGAAAGATTTACCTTTATGATCTTTATTTTTGTCATTTGAAACTTTGATTGGACAACTAAAGCATAATGACCTATCTTTCCACATTTGATACACTTGAAGGGTAACTTACCTCTATATTTTCCAGTGCCCTTTTTCAATATTCTTACAAAATTTGCTTCCACTTCATCAAGATCATTTGGATTAGATTCATTGTACTTCTCTTTTTTGTTGAATTTAAATATAGTTAATTTTTTTGAATCATCTTTTCCAAACTCTCTTAATTCAAAAGTAGTTAAAGAACCAAACATTTGATCTCTAGTATATTGATCCAAATTCTAAGCTTTCTCAATAGCAGAAACTTTAGCACTGTAATATTTAGGAAGGGTCCTCAATACCTTTTTCACAACTTCACTTTCCTCTATTTTTCCACCAAGACCATTGATGGCATTGAAAATTTCATCCACCCTTAGCATGTAGCCTGCAATATCTTCATCTTCAAACATCCTTAGGGTTTCAAACTGGCTTTGAAATTCTACATCTTTGCTTGCTTGACCTTAGCATCTCCTTCATAAATTCTCTTCAACTTCTCCCAAACCTCTTTAGTAGCTTTGTATCTTATCACCTTGAAAAGTTTTGAATCAAAGAGCCCACTCAACATAACATTCCTTGCTTTTCCATTATTCTCATAATCCTTTATATCATCTTCACTTGTTGGAGTAGTAACAGGTATAGTATATCCATCTTCAATTGATTTCCATACACCAAACCCCCAATGAGACAAGAAAGGCTTCCATCCTTGCTTTCTAGAAGGAATAATTTGTTCCATCAAAGATAGGGAACTTGACACCATTCCAATGTTCCATTTAGATCTACCCCAAGCGGTTAAGCTTCTTCCAAGGAGCCATATCTCTGATACCAATTGTTAGACACATAGGACAACTAAGAGAGGGGGTGAATCAGTTGTACATTAAAACCTTCAAACCATCATTAATATTCAAACCCTTATTAAGAATTAGCATGAATGTAAACAAATTAAGCATCAACACATCAAAAAACATACACAATAGAATACCAAATTTACATGGAAAACTCTAATCAGGAAAAACCATGGCGAGGATTAAATCACATATATATGAATAACAACATTGATTACAAACTAACTAAAAGAAGGGATCACTAACTAAAAGAAAAGAGAGGCTCACTTCCTAGAGGACTCACTATCCAAAATAGAAGGAGCATAAAAGAAAATTGTTACAAGGAGTTTCACTACCTTATAGAAATAGGAGAATCCACCACAACTCTTCACCATTTGCAACCTTCAACTCACTACCTCTAGAAATTTTAGGCACACTAAAATGTAGAAACCATCTACTCACTATATCTAATTTTATTAGGTATTTAAGCTCGCTTTCTAATCACAAAAATTGATCACATCCACATCATTTTACACCACACTTTATATCACACACTTCTCCAAAAATTTACCTTCCATATATATCATCTGCAACCACAAATAACCTTCTCCAAGTCAACTTCAATGAAATGTATGCACCTCAAATGTGCAACCAACAAATAGGTTGAAACCAAACACCTCCATGGTGGGAAGAAGTGAAGTTAGACCACACCGAGGCTTAACCAAGATCCAAATACACACTGACATGCTATACCAAAGTTCCACAAACCATGAAGCATATCCAAAAGTAACGCTAACACACTAGGTTGGCCAAACTGACATTAACACTACCAAGCAACCACATAAGCATTTCACCATGTCTAGAAACATCCTATAGACCACATAGAAACATCACCCAACATCCTAAAATATTTTGACACCAACAGAATATTCAAACACACTGGCACAAACATATGAAACTGAGAATACTATCATCTTGTGCAACTAGTCAAACTGCCACTGATACATAACTCATGAGCCAAGCTTGCAAAATAGCTGAAAACCAAACCATCCAAGGGAATATAGATATACAAAATAATATCTTTTTCCCAAATCTGAAAGATAAGAAAATTAAACGTGAAGAAATGCAGAGCAATTTTATTTCTCCCAGAAAACCTTCTTCATAACCCAGAGATGATCCAACACACTGTCAAACACACCTACTACCAGATGATACAAAACCTAAAACTATGGATATAACACCTCCAAGGACTATTGATAATCATATCCAAACCACACAAACACATATTCAAGCATGAATAAATGTGAAGCACAACAAAGAACACACATTTGTCATCTTGTACACTCTTTATATTAATTTTCTCAAAATCACTTGGAAACCAAGTGATCATGTTGCATTTGTAACACCTTCTCAACACCACAAACACCTTCTCCTCAATACCACACTATAGTTTTACATCAATGAAAATACTAATGACAACATAGTGCAACATATATACCTTTTGAAACCATGAATAACCTTCACTAGGTTAGCTCTAATAAAATGTATGCACCTCAAACATGCAACCAAAAAATAGGTCGACACCAAATACTTTTTTGGTGGAAAGAAGTGAAGGTGGACCACACCAATGGTTAGCTAGGACCCAAACATGCACTGATACACTAGACTAGGCTTCCAAAAACCATGAAGCTAGTCCATAGAGAATGCTAATTATACATCAGGTTAGTCAAATTGACATTAACTCTATTAAGCAACCAACTTAATACATCACTAAGATATAAAAAATCTTGCAAACCATGTAGCAACACAACAAGATAACCTAAAATACTCCAACATCAACATAAAATTCAAAACCACTGGTGCAACCAAATGAAATTGAGAATACTTATCATCATGTGCAACCAATCAAACTGCCACTAAGAAAAAGCTCATGAACCAAGCTTATAGAGAAATTGGACATAAAACCATCTAAGAGAAGATAGATAGAAGCATTATTAACATATACCCAAATCCACTAGATGGGAAACTTTAGTGTGGAGAAATTTGGAGCAATTCCATTTCTCCTAGACAACCCTCTTCATGAACCAAAGATAGTCCAACACACTATCAAACACATCTACTATCGCATGATCTAGAACCTAAAAATCTAAATATAACACCTTCAAAGCTTTCAAATTGCACAAGCACATCTTGAAGAATGAAGAAATATAGAGAAAAATACAAAATACTTCTGAATCACCTTGTATAGTATTTATGCATATTTTCTCAAAAGCACTTGGAACCCAAGTGATCTTGCTGCATCTACAACACCTACTCAACACATCCATACAGTAGGTTGACATCAATGACAACACTAATGACAACATAGTGCAACAAAGGTGACATATGCACACTAGGAGTAAACTAGGGAAGATGATAAATGAGATAAATTTTTATGCATATATGATTATGAAAACTAAAATGAGTGAAAATTTATAAAATAAAACTTTATAGAAAATTTTTAAGAGTATAAATTTCCAACAAAATTAGTCCAATAAAAAATTAAGAAAATTAAAATTTCCAATAAAATTAGAAAATTCAAGTACATTTTCATTGAGTGCACACCAAATAATAACTTAATATTGATGCATTAATTAGTTTTTCATAACCTCTCTACAAGAAAACTTTAGCTTTCCTTAGCTTCAAGAAATAGTTATTCTGTATTGACAAGGTCAACCATGTGAAGTTTAAAGCTCATGTGGCCTCACCTAAGACCTAAGACACCTATTCTAGCCAACGTAAGACACATGAGACAACTAGATAAAGTATCTATACCTATATTTTATAGACATACTAGACCTTAGGAATGTCTATATTTTATAAAGGTTTTAAGACCTACTTGACACCTAGACTTTATACAAGTTATTGTATGTATTCTAGGCCTAGTTGACATGTAGTAGATCTCAAGTGATCCCTATATTTATACCTTATCAAGTAGTCTAGACACTAGAGGGACACCTATTATTTTTGTACAAGTAAGACACCTAGACACCTATATTATATTAGTTATAAGACACCTTGATTTTATACCTTATTCTAGGACCTAGAGAGACACATGTAGATTTTTGAACAAGTAGAAACATAGTTCTGACCTAAGAAACTTGATTTTATACCTTATTCTATAAGTATAGACCTAAAACTTTTAATACATGTAAGAAACCTACTATATACCTAAGACATCTAAGCTATATATATTAAATTCTATGACACATAGAAGTTAAAGACTACATGTGTAAGACACCTAAATTAAAGACTATATAGTTTAGAGATCATACCTGCAACATGAAGTTCAATAACTTGAAGTCCTTTCAACTACATGATTGCAAAAATAAAATTCCTTCCATGATGAAATGTTAATTTAAAAATAGAGTTTGAAGAGATCATTTGATTCTAAAATTTGTTAATAACCATTAAAATTAAAATTTGAAAGAAAGAACTATTGAAGAATAATTAAAATAATTAGTACTTATATCTAGTGAATACCTTCAAAATGAAGTGTAATTTATTGCCCACATTTTTCATACCACATTGATTGGTTCAACTTGATCTCTAATAACATATAATATTATCTGATGATCATCTCTATCTAGTCTCCACTTATGATGTCTACATGCACATGGAACTTGATGAAGAGATAGGATGGTAGAAATTACTACATGTCTATATGAATATACCATGTTGTTAGGATGGTAATCAATAAAATGAATCCCATTTTAAATAATTTTGGCTTGTTTGAGCTATGTCCTTTACACTACAACTGAACCTATGGGAAACCAAATTTCATTTCTTGTTTATGGTTGTGTTAACTCCATCCTCTCCTTTATGCAATGAAATAAATAATAACTAACACTTTCTATGTTTATAGACTTTGCTATAAATGCAAAAACATCTCCTAAACCACAATACATTCAATATAAAAAATAGAACCAATCTTTAATTCTAATGAATTTAATAAATAAATTATAATTAAATTTTATCTAAATTAACATATATTAGAATTTGAAAAATAAGAACTACAAACTTTGAACATGATATATATATTCCTTTTTTATTCAATCCTGAAATATGGTCATAATCAATTGAAATCAAAGGAATTTCTTCAAAGCTTTCATCTTCATCTTCCTTGTATGTGTCTGTAACAACTAGCAACACCAAATTTCATTCATCGACATATCCATATTAGTGGTTGTTGCAATTATCATAATCTCTCAAAACATAGTCATAACAAAAATAAGAGTAATCCCTAGTGCACAATGTCTATGTGTGGCTATCTATACTCATCACATAATGCAAATAAATTTTCTCTAACCTCTTGCATCTTGTAGGATAGGGAAAAATCAAGGTTAAGGTCATAAATCATCAAAACTAAAACCCAAAATCCCTAAACCAACAACAAAGCACAATCCAACATAGAAACATAAACATAAAGCAATATTACCTATGCCATGGTTGATTCAACTCCATTTTCCTTCTCCATTTTGCTCGATATAGTTGATTTCCCTCATATTTGAGTATGCAATAATAGCCTAATGTCCATGATAGCAAAATATTGAAGATTGTAGTTGTCTCCTTTGATATCAATAGTCTAGGTAGCATAAACTAGGTAGGTGTCTTTTATAGAAATTCAAATTGGAATAAAGGGATAGGATTAAAAGACAATATGACATGACAATCAAAGGACAAGAATGAAAGTTGCAGTATGAAATAGGATTAGGGCCGAATTAGGGCAATGATAAGGATAAATGGCTAAGATTAAATTATAAAATATTTTAATCGAGATGAGACATGAAGAGATAATATTGAAACAAATAAAGAGGTTGGCATAGAAAAAGAGGTTGTTGGAGGAAATTAAATAATTGCAAAATTATTTAATTTGGGAAAGAGAGTGAATAATTAAATAATGAAAGAATTTTTTAATTATAGAAGACATGTGATAGGTTGAATTTTCAATTAAATAATGATTTAATTCAAAAGTGGGAGAAAAAGATAAAATCAAAAGGAGGCAATAAAAGAAAGAAATTAATTAATTAAATTATTATTATTTAATTAATAGCAGAAATATGACTTTAGACAATAATAAAATAATTAAAATTATTTAATTATTTAGGGAAGAAAGGCGATAAAATAGTATTTATAGGCCTAGGACAATTTTTAGTGTCTACACGTCTATTCATTTTTCTTCTATCCACGCCTACAAATTGTATATAATATTAAATAAAATAAATACTTAAACTAAAAATTTTAAAGACAAGTCAATTTTTTTTGAAATAATATTACATACTTGATATCTCCCAAAACACTCTATTTGGACATGGGTTCTGTTGAATGCACAAGACAACTAAGGAGGGGGGTGAATCAGTTGTATCTTAAAACTTCAAAACCCTTGCATTCATATCCACATTAATTCAATTAACCCTTAATTTGTTAGAGTGATTTACCATGAAATCATATAAGATAAACAAAACCAAATCAATACCATACACAAAGAAACACCAAATTTACATGGAAAACCTTAGAAGGTAAAACCATAGTGAGGATTAGCTCACAATATAAAGCAATAGCAACACTAAATACAATAGGGTTCACTGCCCAAAAGAAAGAAAGACTCAATGCCAAAGGCTCACTACCAAAATAGAAAAGAAGATAAAGAAGAGTGTTACAATGAGAAATCCATCTCAATGCAGCAAAAAGTTCACCACAACATCACCAACACCTTCGTAATCTTACTGAAGATTGTAGACAACTTTTACTCATTACATCTAGTAATCTAACACATGAAATCTCACAATACACTACACAAATTCACACCTCACAACTCTACAATTTGCATCATTCATATCACACACCTTTATTTTATCATCCCTCAACAACTCAAATCATATTTATACCATCTTCAACCTTGAAAACTGTAACGCCCGTCGTGCAAACCCCAGAGAACACACACAATGTAAATAATTTTTTTTTTTTTTAAACAATTAAATTAAACATACAAATAACATTAAACCATAATCACATTGTACATTACATCACATTATCACACTTATTTCTTTGGGGCACGCGAGGTTACATCACAAACATCTAAACGAAAGCAAAAGACAACATTGAACAACATATCCATTTACATTATAATAACCATGAATAAGAATACCACCATGAACCAAGAGCGAGAGTGTTACTACATTACATTTTGCAATCATAATGAATCTCTTTAAAAAAGTTACAAATGATCCTAACTATTACATCATTGTTATAAAATTACATTACAAGCTCTTGATATAAAAATTACAACAAATTTCCCAAACATGTGGGATGATACAAGTACAATAAATTATGAAATACAAGGTGAACATGTAATGCCCAAAATTTTTAACCAAAATACAATTAAGGAAAAAAAACAAATTCCAAATTTTGTTCACTTACACATGCAAAACTCTCAAAGTTTTCTACCAAAGCAAGCACTACAAGAAAGCATACAACTTTTTTTACTAGTCATAAACTATAATTATTTTAGTTAGATAACTAAATTGCTTAGACCACCTTGGTCAATTCGACGAGAGACATGGAATCCACATCTCTGAGGGAGAATTAAATAGTTCAACCAACCCAAACTTAATCTGAAACATTAGGTAAGTCACATGCCAACAATAAAACACACACACATATCAATAGTAATCACAAGAATATTAAGAGAACAATCCTAGGGGCCAGACCTAGTCCTCGAGGGCTCATCATCAGACGGCCTTGCCTATGAATATAATTTGCAGAGGCATCGTAGTTCGACAACTAGACTTCAACCATGTCCCACATGGTTGGATAACAAGGAATATAATCACAAGGTTAAAAAGATAGCTTAAAATCAACTTCAACTCAAACCACTAGCACCTCTCCACATTGTAGTAATAGGTAGTAATAGTTCATGGTCAAGGGTTATGATTGTACCCACAATGATGATCTCCCAAGAGTTCTCTAAAACAACTAAGTAACACACACAATCCTCATGAACAACCAAACTCAATATTAGTTTAACCATTCAAATACACACTCGCTATGATAATAAATCGGTTATAATAAAACCACACTTACAATGTGTTATTGACATCAATTTCAACCATAAGCATATATATATATACACATTTTAATCCTTAAGAGTAGAATAACCACATATATGTACTTTCATAATACTACGAGATTACATAATAATAAAATAATCCTTTTAGTCAATTAATATCTAGCAAGACGATGCTAGGTTTAGAAGGGAGGAATTAATCATTCTAACTCTAATATGAGATATTCTAGCTAGAGCTTAACATACATCCCTTATACACATGGGTATCAATAATTAAAAATTTTGAACAACAATTCTATCATGCCTCAATATCTCTAACCCATACTACAAAGGAAAGAGCTTTATAAGAATAAGGATTGTCAACAATGCCTAACAAGCTGGAACTTGACTTGACTAACAATACATGAATACTGCAAGAGATGGCTTTGAACCATTACATATCAATCCATATGGTATAATTTTGATAACTTTAACTCAATTTAATGGATGAAACAAATTTTGATAAAAATAATAAATATATATTTAATTAAGAGTCAAATCCCATATTTATATCATATTATTACTTTTCAATTTTTATCTACTATTTTGCAGCAAAACATGGCAGCATTCAAATGATCGTAACTTTCATATTACTAAGCCAAATTCAAAAATTCAAAATGTTCTAGAATGGTGGCTGAATGATGGACAAAACCCAAAATTACTTTTGCAAAATCCACAACCATACATGAGCAGTTTTCTTTGCAAAACAACACTCTAGTTCACCCAAAACAGCAACAATTGACAATAAAAATATCCTAGTTCATTTCAGCACAAATTTTATTACTCATATCAAATTAAACAATACACAAAGGCTAAATATTAATAAATAGGGCATATAAAATAAATACTCAAATGAGTGCCTTATTTCATATTCTGTTGCAAATATTTAAATCATTAAATGATATTTTTCTGCTGTCATTAACCCAAAACATTGTATTGAAATCTTTTCTTGCGTAGAAGAATTTTGGGGTTTTAGCATAAAAATATAATATTATTACTTCTCTTTGAATACCATTAGTATTTTATTTTAATTATTTATCTATTTTTATTTATGTACAAAATCTAATAACAAATATATAATTGAGAACATGCTTCAATAATTGATCAATGATTAGTGATAATACGTAATAACTAAATTAAATCTAGGACTTGTTGCACCATTGTTTGTTGTTGCTTTTTTTTTTTCTCATGTTTTCACCTATCGAATAATTCCCTTTGGTAATTGAATAAATCATTTTATCCTACCATGCAATGACATTAATGTATTTAATGATAAGTGAGCACGACATTAGAATCCCTTGTTCTTGCATTGATTTCATGTACATTTTATTTTGTTGCTCTCTCTCTCACTGCATCTTACATTGATATAGCTGGAAGTATTATGCACAGGATTTCGTTTGAGGCTGCATACACCATTGGTTTGATGTAAGGGCCAAGGTCTGTTGTTCCCTTAGTAAAATCATTTTCATTTAAATTTTAGAACAACAACGAGGCAAATAATGTAGATGCCTTGCTTTGAAAAGATGGTATCGTCAACAGAGAAATTGAAATGGCACAAAACAATTCCTTATAAGGTTTCCTAATCTCGTGTTCAAGCTCCTTGAATATGGGTTGCAAGGGAAAATAACAATAATCCTTCATAACATTATCAAATGTAATCAGTGATTTTTGAGCAAGAGTTCAAGAAGGTATTTGAACAAATGTAACAGAAGTTTAAAATGTGGACAAATATAGAAATATATTTAATAGAATAGTGTTAGCACCAATGCAATTATAAAGCTAAGAAAATAAATCTTGTGAGAAGCTATTGCTAGGCAGACAAACATTATTTTTTTCTTTTTTCTTTTTTTTCCAGAATTGCTAACAAAATAACTTATTTTGACACAGAACATGAGAATATTGACTTGTTCCTGGATTTAAGAACTAATCTACCTAATTGGATTTTTATTTTATTTTATTTTTTTAACTCTATATTTTCCAAATCCCATCAATATTGCGAGGGCTTTCCTTCTGCTGGGAGATAGTCAATTAAAAACTATAGTAGCTAGAAGCTACGGACTATGGAATATAATAAAAACAAGAAATATTTGTCATTTATTTCATTATATTACAACTATCCTTGCCGCTGTTCATTATATGTAACCTAGGCAGGTTTTCTTGTTCCATGGGAAAAGGGCTCTCAATTAAATATAAACAAGCTAAACATGAACATGTTATTATTCCTTGATCTTTTAAAAGCTAAGAATTGATTTTAATCTCATGTGTTACCACTGTTAAATTGCATTGAATGCCTGTAGATATCCCTTTTTCTTTTGTGCTCTAATTTGTTTTGTCCAAACAAATAGCCATCACAGGATTTTCTAACAGAATACTACGCATGGCTTGAACTAGAATAACCAGTTATCATAATGAAACATTATCTACAAAATACTTTCAGAATAAGCCCCTCAAAGAAATTGCTACACTGATGCATACCTTTGCACTGCATTCTAGGAACAAGGCTCCAAGTTTCCTTTCAAGATCAAATGCCCCTTATTGGTTTGCAGCGATGACATAGAATCTTTTTTTTTTTTTTTGGCTCTCTAACACCATGGTTGGCCTCCCATGCCTCTGCCTCATATTGCTACATAAAACACCATTTTTTATTCTTCCTTACATGCCCTCTCTCCGCTTCCTCTTACCATCACCATTAACATGACTGCAAATCAATAGATTCACTTCGTGGTCCACAAGAATAATTAGAGGGAGCATTGAACGAGTCCAAAACATTTATCTGAGGCATTTCTTCTCTCCTCTATTTTTGCAAAGATGAAGTGGGGGGGTCACAGAAGTAAATATTCCATTACCCCTTCCACATTAACATTTCTTTTGCATAGATTCTCCCATCTCAATGTAATTGGAGATGCCTTATCTTTACGCTCCTCTCCTCAAAATCTCTGCCTGTGCATTCCATGAACCTCATTGCGCCCAGACACTACTCCTCACAATGAATATGTATGTTGGTTGCATATGCATAGACAAGATGCATGACTGGTTAGGTGGAACTACCCCGAGAGTTATCTACTCATAGAATAATTGCCATTCACCACATACATTACAGGCCTTTTGGTCACTACAGAGAGTTGAGATCTCTCATCAATTTCTTCAGAGGATAACACACGCTTTGTAGTCTCCCCAAATTAATCTCCTTGAACTCGATAGAAGTTCCTATTCTTCTCATCCCATAGCGTTGTGGTCTATCCATTGCTCAAACCATCTCCTTGAGCCCTCCAATGCGGAGTTCCAGGCCCAAAAGCTCACTCCCCCGCCAACCACATGATAAGTATTGTAGCATGTATCAGATGATCAAGGAAGAACTGGTATATCAAAAATCATAGAGCTTCTCTCCTTCAGATCTCTCACAGATTTCCTTAGAACCCTCTCCAAAAAGAGAAAAATAATGCACTGCCACCAATAAATTTCAATTTGACTTAAAATTCTTATAGGAAAGATATATGTTCTGGGCAGCATTAAACACAACTCCTCAAATGAACACCCCTCCTTCAATGCATTTGTGTATGGTCACACCGATTAATGGTGCCATCACAGTCACTATGCTCCAACCTTCAATGCCATGTCGCCTTAAAGAGAGAAACCTCCCACTACGCGGTAGAAATCAATGCAGCATTGATGTGATGCCCACTACAATAATGTTGGAAATTAATAACAATTTAGCTCCCCCCCCCATATTTCCACCAACTAAGAAGTAAATAGAAGTCTCTTTAGTTCTATGAACTCCATTGACGATAGCTTTAACACCACCACCCTTGTTAATGTACTTGTGTGAAAGGTAACCTCACAGTCATGCCAATGTGCAATTATTGTTGTTAGGCATTGAGCTGCAATCCATTCCCTTGTCCAGTCAACATATTGACAAGGGCTCAATAATTATTAAGATTTAAGGACAACCCCTTTTAAACTATACTACTCAAATGTCTATCTTTCAAGGTAAACTCTCGTGGAAAATACCAGTTACATGATGAAACAATATAATGAAAATCTACAATGTATTTAAATTAAAGTCAATATCCTTGATTCTTAGATCTAAGGATATAATTGAAATGCAATCATGAATTTTTAATTAGAATTAGTATGATCCTCGAAGAAATGTAAGCCTAGTATGAAAACGTAGAGAAGGCATGATGCTATCAGACAGAGGGTTTGGAGGTATAATAATATTTTACGTTTACAATGCATGGTCACTGGATAAGTTGGGTATTAATAGTTGTGCCAGGGATGAGGCAATGTTTAGGACTAGGCAAGACATGTTATACATGGTTAAATTTATGTAAGGCTAAGACGGTCGAACAAGGCACAAGTGATAGCAAGATAAGGCATGTGAATGATTAAATGCTGAGAGAATAGTATGGTATCAAAAGATGCAATGCCTATGTCTTTCTACCCTCACCATGTTTTCAAACTAAGTGGATACAACAAACACAAATATTTTGCACCCTTAACATCTATTTTAGAAATGCCACATTTTTGTTCTTGCCTAAGTCTATATCTATTGTATGAAGGGAGGGTCTTACAGAACACCGATACAACTCCAACTTTAGAAATGCTGAGAAGATAGGACATTGATGGGGAACCCAATGGGTGCGGAGCACGTTCCACCCAACCATGTGAATTATAGATAACTCACCCCCCATGCTCAGAGGTGACCATGAAGTTAACTCGACCATGATTGTCAAACCAACTCCATAAACAATGAAGTACAAACTCAATAACACAACATAATCCACAACATTTACGAGACAACAAAAGATAAAGCTATGAAACACATCACAATAGATCAAAGCAATAACAGATAAACAAATTACCAAAGAACATTCATAACTCAACTTCAAAAGAATCCAAAACAACATAAAGATTACAATTCCAGAGGCGACAAGAAATAATGTACAAGGGTGTCTAGCGGAGAGTGTCATCACATAGCTCTCATGGGATCTCATGGCCCTTCCTCCAACTGAGGCACCGACACCCATCTATGGATCTCCTGGCCCTTCCTCCTAACTGAGGTGCCGACACCATAGGGTAGCTCATGCGGAGCCGATAATCTCTCATGAAGACGAGACTACGACTTTTCTGACCATGGCCTTCTTAGTCTATCATTAGTCTATGATAGCCCTAATGCATAGACGAGGAATCCAATGTTTATTATCTTGTGTGTTTTACTACCCTTCCCCCTAAGTTCTATTGTTTAGGTTATCACTTGTTTAACTACTCTTATGTGGGTTCTCTTGTGCACTTCCTCTTACTCAAGGCGCCGACCCCCATGAAGAGCCACTCTCCCTAAGACCCCTAACAGAAAACAAAATAAGGCAAGGGTTGTACCATCAAATATAAGGCATACAACACAAAACAAGACATGCGAGGAAAATCCATCTCGCGATAGCTCATAATAACAATGACCACAATCTCATACAACCCTTCCAAATAAAGATGCTTAAAAAAACATCATGTAACATTCTGATCACAATAGTACAAAAGAAACATTCAAGGATATAAAATATGCCTCTAGAGAAGACCAAGATTTACAATCAACAACGGGGTTCCCACATCGATATTAAAGCCAACACAATAACAGAATGTAAATGCACATGGTTCATGATCCCAAACACCATAACAACCTTACTCGTAGCAGATAAGAAAAGAATGATAGTTTTCTCATAATCAGATAATTTTATTTGTCTAATAAACTCTTCATAGTTCTACAGTTCATAATTTTAATCCATAAAAACAAAACATTATTAATAATTATATATATATATAAATATATATATATAAATGATAATATTAATATTGCTATAAACTCTGACCAGTAAAGAATATATTAAAAAAAAATTAAAATAAATAACAAACATTTAAAAAAAAAACATATATTAATATATATATATATAAATATATTTATATATATATATATATTTATATATATATAAATATATTTATATATTTATATATATTTATATATATAAATATATAAAAATAATGTTAAAACTCCATAACCAAAGCTGCCGGCCGAGCGGGTTGTAACATGTCCGATGGCTACTATACGTAGCACTCCTTACGGATGGCTGCGCGCAGTAGTCCATAAGGACTGATGTGACAGTGGCAGCTGCAGGGGGTAGGGAGTGGGTACGGCCCAACCGAACCCCCCCAACCCACATACAAAACAAAAAAAAATCATTATTACGAGTTATCGCGAGATGGATTTTCCTCGCAGTATACTAATATAAAAGAAACTATCTAATTTAATTCCAGTATGTTTCCTTTTTCAATACTTTCTATTTTAAATCTGCTTTTGCAAGTTTTATTTTCTATGCACAAATTTAATTTATTTAATTTCTTTGTTTTATAATTATCTTCAACAGGATAATTTTAATTAAAATAACAAAACACAATTTAATATTTAATTAGCACGACTTTTTTTTTAAATAAAACATTTAAATATTTAAATACAATTTAATCTAATATTTTAATAAACAATTATTACCACCCTTTAATTAAATAAATCACAACATATAAAATACCAACATAAATAAAATACAACAATACACAAACATGACCCACAAAGAATGACAACTACAAGAACTTACAATACCATTCAATTTGACGGTTTGACAACATGGGACTCGAGATGACTTCATTGTCACCTTTGTTTCAACATTTAATCGTTGGGCTATTGGTGCTCGCCCTGTCCTACCGAAGCAGGTGGAATCGAGACTATGTACCTACAACCCTGCATACAAACGAAGTCGTGTACATGTGCATATATATATAAAATCAAAGCATTGCATTGTGAGAAGGAATCGCAGCGTAACAAAGCACTCGCAAACAAGTGATTCTACACTGTCCTTCATCACATATATCCTAACAATTATAATATAACTGATAAAATAACATTTCTAAACTAACAATTCATCTCATAACATAATTTATAAAATCTCTGCATCATAATATAATCTGAAAATCAACTAACATCACCAACCACAATGTCGTATGAAATAATCATGTCCACTAATGGAATAACATCATCATCAAATGCCTAACTATCCAAATCACACAATAACAGTACCATCATAGTATCAAAGTATCAAATCAAAGCATAAAACTAATGAGTCCAACTAGTAACCAGGAGGGTTATTACAAAAACATTCTCCAAGGTTGGCTATGCACCTCAACCATGCAAATTCAAATTAGTTTGGCACTAAAACATTCCTACAAAGGAAAGGAATGAAGGTGGACCACAACACACCTTAGCTAGGACCTAAATCAACTCATGCATGCCATGCCATGCTTCCACAAACACTGAAGCAACTTTGTAATCAATGTAAACACCCAAGGTCAACTGAACTTATGTTAACACCATTACAAAATTGAGTACATGCTTCCTCAAATCCAAGGATGAATTGTGGACAACACACCATGCTTGAACACAATCTAGAATATTCTAAAAACACCCTAAAATCCAACAAATTCCTTCATAATGACTTTCACCTCAAGAATATACACACCTAGTACACTCAAATAATTTTGTCATACACTAAAACTCAAGAAACTGACTTCTAAAGCACCAAACCTCAAACAAATTCAATTGAAGAAAGACATAAACATTATAAGAACACTTCCCCATTCAAAAGACCTGAAGCCATTCCATGGAGAAATGAAGAGTAAAAGGATTTCTCCTAGAAACCTCTACAATACATGGTTCACACACTGGTGAACACAACTTCCTCTACACAACGATCCAACACACCAAATTCTAGATGCAAAACCTCTAAACACCTCTGATCAACATATCCAAACCACACAAGTAGATCTTCAACATAGAAGAAATTTAGAGCTAAACTAGAACACTACTTTGCAACACATAACACCATTACAACACACTATTTCCACTTTTTATTCAAATTTTCTCAAAATTAGTTGGAAACAATGCACCAGAGAAACATCCTCAACATCTTCAATACTTCCTCATAGGAACTCAACCATACATCCATAGATAGAAGCTGATCAAATAAACACTAGAGGTTGACACCAATAGCTTACCAATGACAACATAATGAAACTAATCAAAGCATCATCAAAGACAACAACTCAATACCAAATTCTCACACTCTTCCAACATACTCCTCATACAGTTGACACCAATGATAACACATAAGTTTGTTGACATCAATGATGACACCAATTGTGTATACTTGCAACAATCTCCCCCTTTGTCATTGATGACAACATATGATGTGAAAAACTATCAACAACAAACACAACTCTGATCCTCAATATTTTGCTCCATAGCAATTCATTATCTCTTTTCTCCCCCTTACACAATTAACTCATTACTTTGTTTCACATGACTCATTCTCCCCTTTCTCAACTAGAAATTTTTCACATTTCTCTCTCTCTCCCCCTTTGACATCAATGGAAAAGGGAATAAATATTTGCATCATTCATTCCCCCCTTTCACTGCTTCTCTGTATAATCCCCCTTAGGAGCACACACCATTTGAACTAAATCAATCAACAACCACTGCACAATGACAACTCTCAGTCATCCTTACTACAAAAAACAATAATGTTACTACCTAATCCCCGTAAGAGGTATCCACCAACATTAATCCATTTCAAAGAATGAATCTTGAGATATGTTGGACTGATGCATCTCCTTATACATCTAGTTTAAATAATGAGGAGCAATAACCCCCAACTTCTCTCGGAGATACTCAAAAGTATCCTTAGGAAGAGCCTTAGTGAATATATCAACAACTTAATACTTTGTAGGCACATATTCAAGATTCATTTCATTCTCTACAACCTTCTCTCTAAAAAAGTGATACCTTATTGAGATATGCTTTGTCCTTGAATACATTATCCAATTATTTGATATATTGATAACACTTGTATTATCACAGAAGATAAAAATCATTTCATCATATACTACTATGGAATCCTTTAATGTTTGCCTCATCCACAAAACTTGTGTGCAACAAGATGTTGTTGCAATGTATTATGCTTCTATAGTAGATAAAGACATTAAATCTTGTTTCTTGCTTAGCTATGACACCAATCTACATCCAATAAATAATGCACCTCCACTTCTAATTTTCCTGTCATCTACACAACCAACTCAATCTACAATTGTGTAAGCACTTAGAGTAAAGTCAAAATCCTTTGGATACCACAATCCATGATCTAGATTGTCCTTCAAGTATTTGAATATCCTTTTCATTGTTGCAACATGTGACTCTCTAGGATCTTCTTGAAATCTAGCCACAAGAGAAACCACATGCGTGATATCTGGTGTAGTAGTAGTAGTTAGATATAGCAGTCCTCCAATCATTGAACTATACTTGCTCTAATCAGCCTTAGGATATTCATCATTCTTACTCATCTTGCAACGAGTAACCATAGGGGTACATATTGGTTTAGAATCTTCCATTCCAAACTTCTTCAACATTTCCATGGCATACTGTGATTGTGAAATGAAAATACCTTTATCTATATGATTAATTTGTATCCCAAAGATGAAATTCATCTCCCCAAACATTGACATTTCAAATTATTTTTGTATCTCTTCTACAAATTTTTTACATGTAGGTTCATTTCCTCTAAAAATCATGTCATCACCATACATAGCCACAATAAAGATTTGATCTTTTTCAACTTTAAAGTAGAGATTTCTATCTGTATTACCTTTATTGAATCTGTGTTGTAACAAGTAACTATCTAACCTTGCATACCAAGCTCTAGGATCTTGCTTCAACCCATATAATTCCTTCTTCAAATTTTCAAACCACATTTGATTTATCTGATAATTGAAATCCTTCTAGTTGTTCTATGTATACCTCTTCTTCCAATTCACCATTCAAGAAGTATACTTCACATCCATTTGATATATTTTGAAATCCTTATGTGTTGCAAAAGCCAAAAATATCCTGATAGCTTCCATTCTTTCCACTAGAGAAAATGTATCCTCTAAGTCTATTCCTTCTACTTTTGAATAGTCTTTATACACAAGACTTTCCTTGTTTCTTACCACTTCTCCACTCTCATTTAGTTTGTTCCTAGATACCCACTTAGTTCCAATCACATTCTTATTTGTTGTTATTGGAACAAGTTTCCATGTATAATTCTTCTCAATCTACATTGGTTCTTCTTCCATAGCCTTGATCCAATACTCATCCTTGCATGCTTCAATCACTATTTTAGGTTCAACTTCAAAAAGTAAACATAGATTTACCTATTCTTCAACAAATTTCCTTCTTGTCAGTACAAATTTTCTCTTATCACCAATGATTTTTTCTTTAGAATAATTCTTTTGCATATACTTAGGAGTTTTAGAAATCTTTCCTAGAGCTTCTTCCTCTTCAATCTGTACTTCTTTTTCCTTAGCTTTTTCTTCTTCTCTACAAGAAGACTCATCTGATTCATATCCATCTATCACCATTGAATTCTTCTATACGTCTTCACCAACCTTGACACTTGCACTCTCAACAATATTTCTTAGCCTCTTGTTGTAGCACCAATAATCTTTTCTCTTAGTATAATATCCAAGGAAGATACCTTCATCAAATATTGCATCCAACTTTCCTAAGTTTTCTTCATCTCTTCTTATATAGCATTTTATTCCAAACACTCTGAAGTATTTGATAGTAGGAATCCTTCCATACCATAGCTCATAGGGAGTCTTTGTGTTGTTTTATCTTATTTTCACTTTGTTAAGTATGTAAATAGTGGTATGAATTGATTCTCTCCAATAGAATCCCGATAGATTTTATTCTTTCATCATTGTCCTTGCAACTTCTTGAACAATCCTATTCTTTCTTTCAACCACTCCATTCTACTAAGGAGTCCAAGGGGTAGATAAATTCCTCTTTATTCCTTGATTCTCACCAAATATATTTAACTCATTGGAGGTGAACTCTCCACCTCTATTAGATCTCAAGCACTTGATTTTCATATCCATTTCATTCTCAACCATAACTTTGAATGTTTTAAACTTATCTAGGGCTTCTATTTTTCTTTGAGAAAATTAATCCATGTCATTCTAGAATAATCATCAATCAATAGCATGAAATACCTATCACCTTGAAGCTTCTTACTCTGGTAGGAATACAAAGGTTTGTATGCACTGATTCCAATAGTCCAATAGAGGATTTTTCTTTGACTTTGAAACTTCTTCTTGCTTGTTTTCCAACATGACATTCCTTATAAAAATTATTAATAAGCTTTGTAGTTCAACTTGAATAAAACTTATCCTCACTAGGCTATCAAAATTGATGTGACACATTCTTATATTCCATATCCAACTCTCATTGATTTGAGTCATGAAACAATAATCATCAACACCTTTGAGCTGATAGACATTTCTATCTGTCCTTCTAGCAACAATCATAGTTTTAGAGCCTTTTTTGATCTTACAATCATCATCTTGAAACATAATATTGTATCCTTTTCTACACATTTTTCCAACACTCAAGAGGTTATGTATTAAACACTTAACATAGAGAATATCATTAGTATTATGCTTTCCATAAAATTGATTGAACCTTTTCCACATATCTTAGCAGATGTATCATTACCAAACCTAGGAAGTCCTCCCTGATGTTTTTTAAGTTTAATAAACTTACTATTTTCACTGATCATATGATTAGAGAATCCATTGTTAATGATCCAGTAGTTCTTCTCATGTCTAGCATGAAAAGTAGACACCAAATTTCCTTCAGTATTAGCACTTTCTTCCTGACCCCTTTCCTTCACACATCTCTTAGAGTTAACAAAATTAGTTTCATCTTTTAAAGCCATGAACAAGCATTCACCATCCTCATCATCCCTATAATCATATTCATCATCAGATATACTGGCATATTCTCTAACATAATAACTTTTCTTAATCAACTTACCTTTGTTCTCCTTATTTTTGTCATTCAAATCTCTGTTTGTGTAATGCCCCACCACACAACCCTAGGGAAAGTTGCAATTAACTAGTCAAATGTAATAAAATTTTTTTGTTTAAGTACAATTAACATGCAAGTTCACTACCTATTGCCAACAACCCCTAAGGTAACGAGACTGAGATTACTTAAACCCAACAAGATACATGAATTAAAATATAAAATTTAATTACTTACCAAATTAAATGCACATACATTCCATACATGATAAAAATTACATCAAAGACATAAGCGATTCTGCATGATTCCAATAATATGAATTACAATATGATTACAACATTCATTCCCCAAATGAGGTAATTCCAATAACCAATGTTACAAATTACATTTTCATCTCGATACAAAGAGGGGTAATAAATTACAATAATAACTGCAAGGAATAAAGCATGAAAGAACTGGATCCCATGAGCTCTCCAATTGGAAATCTTATCCTAACAAACAAGAAGATGACCCAACAGACTAAGATGCACGTTCCACCCAACCATGTGATACCCAAAGGCTCACCCCCCATGCTAGGAGATAGCAACAAGGAATCCTAGGCAAGACCATCTACTTCTAGACACAGGCTAACTCACACTGACACAACCAATCACATGAACTAAAAAACCATATGAATAACACAAGTACAACTCTAACATCACTGACATAGGTCAAATTGCTTCCAAAAATAAAACAGATCAAGAATGATAAGAAGACCAAACTCACAAAACCAAATACCAACTATTGTCATAGGAAGAGTGTCATCACATAGCTCGACAAGGGATCTCCTCTAGGAATCTTCATAGGCTCCGGACCCCACCATGGGTTATCCTGGTGGCCTCTACCGAATCTCGGCACCCATGCTCACTCATGCAAAATCAAATACCTCTCATAAAGAAAAGATAGATGACCTTGCCATTCCAGGCCTTCTCATCTCATCCCAAGTCTATGCAAGCCCTTGTGTCCATGAGCGAGGAAAAATTAATCTTGTTAAGTGTTTGATGCAACCTAAGCTTCTAAAAGTTTATTATGTTATCACTGAATTAACTAACTTGCAAAGAGTTACCCTGACACCACTTTGTGTGCCGGTCCTCATTGCAAGCCACTCTTCTAAGACAACACGTGGAATAGATCCACACCCAAGGTACACAAGTGCGACCTAAGGAGAATGAATCCTATACAAGACATAAAGTCCACACATCTTGTTCACAATAACTGGGTATAATACTGGATACGTTTAGACGCACTACCCAAGGTACTCCAAAGGTTGACTATCATAACGACAACCCTTACAAATAAATGAAACCCCATCTGGAAGACTTCAAAAAAATTGACCCAATTACCCCAACATCGAGAATGAACAAAATTTCACTAGAAAGCACTTTAGGAAATTAAATAAACTAAGGTTAAGATTTCCTAAATCTAGTCAACTCAATCTACGTTACTTGTATTTATCCAAAAAGAAACACATAAGATTTATTTCACGATGTTGAGGAATTTAAAAACCAATAATTTACTCTGAGTTTCGCAATCATATTCAATAATCCAAACAACTTGATAAATAAAATCATTTAATTAAAATAAATTAATCTTTATTCAACTACGATAAGGAAATAATCAACTTAGAATTAACTATATTTAAATACCCATATATATTAAATATATATATATAAGTATCTACATAATGTATATACACACTTATATATATATTTAAATATACAATTATTATTTAAATATTTCTATTTAAACTCAACTAATTAAATTATTTAAAAATACATAATGCATATATACATTATATATATATACATATGCAATATATGCATATTATATATACATAATATATATATATACTTATAATATATATATATATATATATTATATATATATAATAAAATATTATTTTATATATAATATATATATATTATATATATAATAAAATATTAGTATATATATATTATAATATATATATATATATATTATAATAATATATAATAAAAAATGATTTTAAATTTTAAATCATAAAAAAAAAATTAAAGTCAATATGTGGGGACACAGCCCCTCCCAAAAGGGAGAGGTTAGGCTACCCACACAGCGTCCCCCATATGGGGGTGCTGTGTGTTATGGGGGGCGTTGTGGGAGCTGGGCCTCCCCCCCTCTCCAAAATAAAATTTTATTTTATTATTATTTTTATATGCATGTTTTGTGTTAAAAGAAACATAGACCCAGAAAACAAACAGAGGACAGAGGAAAAACTTTGTTTTTGGGTTATAATAAAATATGGGTAACCATTTAAAAATAAATAAAAATCTCCATATTGAAACTCAATACCAAAACTATATATATATAAATTTCCATTGTTTAATAGTGAAGTTGTGCAACTCCAAACAAAATACACAGCCAAATCATTTGCAAACACAAATTGTAATTTGCTAGTTCATAATAGAAAAATTATTTTTGTGCAAACTCTAATTTTTTGAGGTTTGAATTCTTTTCTCTGTTTTCTTTCCCATGATTTCAAGAGAAGTTTGCAAGTTTTGAAACAAATTGACATGGGTTTTCACTGATCTTCAAACAGAATTTTAAAAATGTTATCACAACATAACAAAATTCAAAAACTCTTTCAAAATGAAACAAAAATCAAAGAACCTATTTTTTTTCTTCAAAGCTTGAAGAAATCAAATGGTGCTTCCAGATCTATTTCCAGCCCACCAAGAAATTCAACCTTCTTCCTCAAGTCCAAACAAGCCACAACAAAAACCTTTTCCCCAAAATGGAAATTCCAAAATTATATGAAATTCTATTTACTAAAATAGAGTTTTCTCCAAATTTGTCAAAACTCTAAAATAAATATCTCATATATATTAAATATATTGCAATTTAGAGATATTTTTTTTTTTTTAAATTTAAAACAAAATTACTTTCCAAATGAAATTTCATGCATTTAAAAATTTCTTTTTACAAAAGAATTCAAAATTTTGAAAAGAAATTATTTTACCTATTAATTTTCAAAAAGTGAAATTTAAAACATATTTCCATTTTTTAATTTAAATCAAAATATCAATAATTCCAAAACAACTAACTTAATTTAATTTATTACTATTAACTTAATTAATCAATAACTAAATCTAATCCAAGATTAGATTATTTTATTAATTAAATTAAATTAACCAATAAAATAAATAACATTTCAACATTGCAACTAGATATATTTAATTATCATTTTAACTGCACCTGCCATTTAATAACCTCTAAAATTTGAAATTAAATAAAAACCCAAGGTGAAATGGACAATATTAAAACAATTAAACCTGACTACAACCTGATGACACACTATGACTAGGGTGATGACTTGACACAGAAAACCTAGCTACTATCTCCCAATCATTTACTGTTGGTCAATGGACACACTCAAACCTGTGAAATCAGGTGGAGTCGATGTCTTGTACCTATCAACCTACGAACAAAGAGTATATTGAACATGCATATATATATGATATAAGAAAACACACCATGAAGAGGAAATCTCAGAATCGTAGGGCACTCGCAAGCGAGTGATACAATCCCATCCTCTTCACCAATATAGACTTTCTAACTGACGAGTCTAACATCAATAATATAATAAAAGCATAAAGCATCTTTAATTAAATATCGGCTACTCTAATTCAAAACATGCCATAATGATAACATCAGAGTAAAATACCATCACATCAAAATATCACATATACATCACTTAATAGTTGCGATCAAATAGAACCAAGTACCATAGTCAAAGTGCTAACAGAATAAATCATACATAGAAGAACATTGTTTGATCAAATAACAAAATGGAGGGGTACTATAGTTTGGACATCTTGAAGCATAATGACCTTTCTTTCCACAACTAAAACATCTAAAATACAACTTACTTTTGTACTTTACATTACCCTTTTCATTCTTCTTACAAATTTAGCTTCCACATCATCAAGATCCTCTTGATCTGATTCCACCAACTTCTCTGATTTTCCAGCCTTAAAAGAAGTCTCAACTTTTGCATTACTCTAAGATTTAGGAAGAGTTTCGAGGACCTTCTTTACCACTTCTTCTTTCAGTTTTCCACCAAGAATTCTAATGTCATTGACAACTTCATCCACCGTTGGCAAGTAGCTTGTGATGTTTTCATCTTCAAACATTCATAGGGTCTAAAACATGATCTTTGAATTATGTATCTTAGCTTGTTTTTCCTTATTATTTCCTTCATAAATGCTTTCTAACTTTACCCAAATTTCTCTAGCAATTTTCAAATTCATAACTTCCACTAATTCAAAATTAGTAAGACCACTTAAGAGAGCATACCTTGCTTTACCATTGTTTTCATATGCCTTGATCTCATCATTAGTCTTTGGATAATTTACAGGTGTAGTATATCCAATCTCAATAGACTTCTAGATTTCAAATCCAAGAGAAACTAGAAAACCTACCATCCTTGTATTTTAGAATGCATAATATGATCCATCAAACAAAGCAACATCTTTCTGATGTGTCATCCCAAATCTACCTCAAGTGGTTAAGCTTTCTTCCAAGGAACCTTGCTTTGATACCAATTATTGAATGCATAAGAAAACTGAGAGGGGGGTTAAATTAGTTGTACCTTAAAACTTCAAAGCCCTCACAAACATTTAGATCCACATTAATTCAATTAACCCTTTATTTGTTAGAGTGATTTACCATGAAAGAAAATAACATAAAAAAACCAAATCAACACCATACACAAAGAAACACCATATTTATGTGGAGAAACCAAGAAGGGAAAATCCAAGGTGAGGATTAGCTCACAATATAAAGTAATATCAACATCAAATATAATAGGGATCACTATCAAAGGGTTCACTACCCAAAAGAAAGAAAGGCTCACTACCAAAGGCTCATTGCTAGAATAGTAAAGAAGATAGAGAAGAATGTTACAATGAGAAATCAATCTCAATGCAACACAAAATTCCACCACGACATCACCAACACCTTCATAGTCTTACTGAATATTGTAGACACCACCTTCTCACTACATCTAGTAATATAATACATGAAATTTTACACTATATAAATTTGTACCTCACAACTCTGTAATTTGCATCATTCACATCACACACCTTTATCTCATCATCCCTTAACAACTCACTCATATTTATACCATCTTCAAAGTTGAAAATATTTTACAAGGTCCAATATGCACCTCAACCATGCAAATTCATATTAGGTTGGACCTAAATCCACTCATACATTCCACACCACACTTCCAAAAAAACCAAACCAACTTCACAAATAGTGTAAACACCCAAGGTCAACCGAACCTATTTTAACACCATTAAATAATTAAGTACACGCTTTCTCAAATCCAAGGATGGCTCATCAACAACACACCACACTTGAACACAATCCATAATATTCCACAAACACCCTCAAATCCAAAAAATTCCTTCCCGACAACTTTCACCTAAAGAATGTACACACCCAATACACTCAAATAATTTTGTCATGCATTGCAACTCAAGAAATTGACTTATGAAGCACCAAACCTAAAACAACTTCAACTAAAGAAAGAAATGAACATTATAAGAACACTTCCAATTCTACAAGACCTAAAACCATCTTGTGAAGAAATGCAGAGCAAAAAAATTTCTCTAGGACACCTTTGCTATACGTAGTTCACAAACTAGTGAACACAACTTACTCTGCACAACAATCCAATGCACCAAATTCTAGATGCAACCACCTCTAAACACCTTTTATCAACATATCCAAACTTCACAATCATATCTTCAACATAGAAGAAATGCAAAGAAAAACTACAACACTACTCTACAACACAAAACACCACTGCACCACACTCTTTCCTCTTTTTATTCAAATTTTCTTGGAATCACTTGGAAACAATGTACCAGAGACACATCTTCAACACTTCCTCATAGCAACTCAACCATACATTCATAGAACAAAGCTTATCAAAGCAACACTAGAGGTTGACAACTAATGACAACCTAATGAAACTAATCAAAGCATTATTAGAGACATCAACTCAATACCAAATTCTCACACTCTTACAACATACTCCTCATACAATTTACACCAATGCCAACACATAAGCTTGTTGACATCAATGACAACACCAACTATACGTACTTGCAATAGGTTCCTCCTTGAAGATGTGTTGAACTCACATCCAAAGTGTTTCTTGCACCATTCAACAACATAATGTGTATCATTTATATGATCTCCCTCTTAATTCATTTGATGTTTTCTTAGAGCAAGTTTGATACAATATCACCATCATGTTCACCCTTGCAATTCCCACTCTCAAAGAAACTCCAAACATGTGGTATATTTTGTCATGTTTATGATATATATATATATATATAGTGCATAAAAAAACCTTGATTATTTGAATTGTTACACACACCCACCAAAGTTTTCATTTTTTATACCCCTTTTTGCTAAATCTTAAAAAAAATTAAATCAATATTCTACAAAATATGTATCATGCTCTTTATCGTCACTAATATAAAAGTGATATTCTTTCTTAATGACACAATCTTCATATGTAATGCCAACACCATCTAAATCCAGTTTCACATGTCAATAAGACACATGCATCATAACAGTGACCTTTGAATAGTAATTATGTGTTTTAATCTCTTTTTGACATGGGTAAAAGAGTAATTTTTTGTAAAGTTGACTAGTGATAAAACTATTCCAAGCATAAGTATCTCTTAAAAAATGTTTTTTTTACCTTGCCACTTAGCAAAAAACATGATGTATGCATAGTTTTATCAATTTATAGGAAAAATATATAAATGTTACAATATATATCTCATCTTCTACATAATCTAACCTTGTAGATTATTTCCTAAATTTTGTTTCAAACTTTATGTACTCCCCTGAAATTAACCATCTTCATCATGTTGACATCTTCATTTCTAAAAGGAGTTTTATCCAAATTTCCACATGCTTCAAAAATTCCTTTTATGCATTTCATTGGACTATCTACATCATCATTAGATTTATCACATAAGATGGATGCTATGAATTGAATTACCAGTTGAGGAGGTGCATTCTGAGAACCATCATTTTCTTCTCCAATCTTTCAAAAAATATAATAGTAAAGATCAAATTCAATATGATAACGATAAAAAAAGTTTCAAAAACCTTATTTTCCTTCACATAATGTGACCTTACCATTTCAAACATTGTTTTCCCAATATTTATATGAATACTTGTATCACAAACTTCACATACATCTCATGTTGTGTTATGTTTAACCAATGTTTTGTGTGCAATTCATAACTATTTTTCCTAACCCTATATTTGAGAACATCTCTTTTATTTGATGAAGTATGAGTATAATAGTGCAGAAAAAATTGAGATCATTTTCCTAACACCATCTTTAATCTTATCAGAATGAGAATCCCTACACATCATTTCCTAAATTCCTTTTGTACTAGTATCATCTAAAACCTTTCTTCTTTTCACATATATCATTAGTGTCTTTCTACTTAATGCAGACTTACAATAGATGTCAACATCACTCTTCTTGAAATTATCTTATATGATGATCAAGATTATTTTTGAATGGAACCCAAAACTTTTTTAAAATTTTCAACAATATCTTTTTTTAGGCATCTTTTCCTCTTTTTTGTGAAAGCTACACCCAACAATTGTAATGGCTCTTTTAGCTCACCAAGAAGAAGTAAATTTGATAAAATTTGGTATTGAACAAGTGTATCATGAGTTTTGAAATAAGCCTCAAGTATTTTCTTTGTAGTTATATTCAATGACCTCTTAGTAGGTTAACTAGGCCATTCACCATAAAATTTAAATTTCTCATATCCATTTCAAGTAAATGATCTATATTTTGATAATAAATTTTTATCTTCACCTCTTTAATTAGATTCATATGAACATCCATAGAAGGAAGTGATCCTAACCCCTCTCCAATATCAAAGTATGGATGGGACTCCTCTCTAACATTAATTGTTTGTGCTTGGGTCTCCACCCTAACATCAACTATGTGTGCTTTAACCTCCTCGACTCAAATAACTAAATTAAGCTTGACTTCTACTCCAGTTTCTATATGTTGAGCCCCTACACATATCATATAAAAAGAATATTTTAGAATATATTTTAAGGGATGGATATATATCTATATATAGTTCTTGAATATTAAAAAAAACTATATAAATTGACATTAAAGCATTGGACTTTTAATCTTTGTAGTTTAATTCTTGTAATGTTTGTTCTCTAAATTAAAATTTTCTTATAAAAGTCACAAGGGGGATTCATTAGGGGAGGGTAGGAGAGGGTTTATCTCAATAATATGTAGGGTTTAGAGTTTAGGGTTTAGGGTTAAATTTTTATGGTTTAGCACGTTTAGGATTGAGGATTTAGGGTTAATATAAGGTAAATAGGGTCTAGGGTTTAGGGTATTAGTTTTAGGAGTAGGGAACATAGTGGTTTTAGTATAGGCCTTAGGAATGGTTATGGGATCCATGACAAAAACAAGTGAATATATAAGGAAATTTATGGAATAAATTTAAGTACTTAATTTTGAAGTTTATTTATCTTGAAGAATGGATAATAAAACAAATTAAGGATTTAATATTTATGAGACCTTGTCTAAATGGAATAGACCTAGAAGGATGATAAGGTTAGATTCTAAGGGAACATGTCTCTAGGATGTTTTGAGGATGGGAGGTCAACTAGATATAAATCTAAGATCTTTCATTTTTTTTTTGGATGATTATCTAGTGTTTCTAGGTAGGTATATAAAGTTCATGTAGGGGGGTCCATTGGGGAAGGGTAGTAGTGGGTTTATCATAGATGCAAGGTAGGTATGTTCAAAACTATTTTAATCATCTTTAATGGACCATATTTAATGGAAATTAAAAATGAAATGATATTGATCTAGAGTAGATCTCATTAGATATCCATGGGTTAAAGGGTTCACTAAGAAAAGTGGTATGAGATGGTTTAAAGGAGTAAGTTATAGAAATAAGAGGTAAAATCCTTAATTTTTTATGGTATTATTGTTTAGATTAAATGATTTACTTGTGAGGGTGATTTGAGGGATCAAACTATATCTAAAAATGAGAGGTAACTTAGGGCATGGAAAACATAAGATTTAAGGAGTATAGCCCTAACCAAGGGTAAGGTAAAAAATTAGTAGAAAGGAATAATTAGTGAATTTAATCAAAGAGAATTTGTCCAAGATAGTCGCCGTAGATTTAACCAATAATATTTATGGTTTATGGTTTATGGTTTAGGAGTGTTTCTAGGGTAAATAGGGTTTAGGACCTATTAGTTACAAGAGTATGAAACATAATGGTTTTAGTAGAGGCCTTAGGAATAATTGGATCCACAACAAAAATAAGTGAATATATATGGATTTTATGGAAGGAATTTGAGTATTTAATTAAATAGTTTAGGGTTTATGACCTTTAGGATTTAGGGTTTCTCTAGGGTAACTAGGGTTTAGGGTTTAGGGTGTTAGTTATAGGAGTAGGGAACATAGTGGTTTTAGTAGAGGCCTTAGGAATGGTAACAAAATCCAAAGAAAAAATAAATGAATTTAATACAACTTGAATTGAAAAAAAATTGATCTTATTGATACTAATCTTATTTAGAAGATTATTTAATTGAAACAAATTACATGATTTATTAAATACATAGTTTTAATTAAAAAAATACATATCTTATCTTTGATTCTAATATCTTTGCATTATTTTTTCATACAATTTTTGTTGAATATACTATGCAATATTATTTTTCCTTGTCCTTTTATTTCCCATCTCCTTATTTGCAAAATATGATCTCAATAATTCCTTTTCCATTTTTTTTTGTGAAATGTCTCCCAAAATTGTATATATAAATTTTATAATACCACATTCTAAATGTAAATCACTTGCAAAAGATTAAAAAAAAGTGAAATTTTATTTATTTTTGATATACAACACCAAAATTGACCTCATATATATATGTATTGAATTTGCATTGATGCAGGAGCATCCTAGGTGAAAGTGCAATCAACATCAACAAAAAAAAAAAAAAAAAAATTTGCATTTGAATTTCATGTTAGGGGGATAATTTCACGTTAGGAGGTTAATTTGAATTATTGATAATAAATATATTTAATTAAATCAATATTATTTTTGTTATGCAAGTTGGCAAGTGGGTTGTGGAGGTATAATTGTATTTTTTTTGAAAAATCTGAAAAAGGTTAAGCATTGGGATTGGGAGTTACAAAATGGAATTAAAAGTAATTTATTGATTTTTATATTATGGAAACAACTCATTATGAGGAGGTGGTTGTGAGTTTTCCAAGGAGAGGGAAAATTTTGATATTTGGATTTTTGGAGAAGGGTTTTGTAGCAAGTTTTGGCTTTCATTGTGCACTACAAGTTTTGGAGATTGGAGAGCTTACCATAGCTTTTCTGAAGGGGTTTTGGAAGAATTTTTGTTGTAGATTGAAATTGTTTTTTCAGCCATGAAGGATAGAATACATCATTGTTGAAAGTGAAGATCTACAAGTGGGTGTTTGTAAGAGAAAATTATAGATTTGGAGGTGCTCATGAAGTGCATAGCTTGCTTTTTGTGGTATCTTATTTTTTGTTTGTTTTGTTTTTATTTTTAGATTATGTATGGGTAGATGTTGTCATCCATTAGTCATTTCTTGATTGAAATAACTTTGTAATCATATTTCTATACTGTGCAAACCATTTGTTGTAAGTTGCAAATAAATTCATGAGGATTTTGTTGTAGATTTTTCTTGTGTTATAGTTGTTGTTTGTGTGTGAGTTTTCAAAAAAGAGGTTTGTTGAGAACCCATCTTTCATCAGTGGTATCAAAGTAGGAAGATTTTGAGTGTGTGAACAAATCACCGAAGAGAGGTAGTTTGCACCAGGATTGATCTTGTGGGTGTGTAGAAAAATGTATGCAAGAGGAGCCCTGCATGGTAGGGGTAGAGGAAGAGGTGATAATTTTGTTCATGATGATGATATTAGAGCCTTAAGAAGGTAGGTATAAGAATTAAAAGAAAAAATTAGAAGGGGTTTACAAAGATAAGAGAACCAGTAAGTGATGAGGAAGAAGAAACCTTGGAGGATGCCAACCAAACAAGTGAACAAAGAGATGCAACAACAATAGTTGTTGATGACCCATTATTGATTTCCCTATAAAGGATGAGAAAAAGACCAAAATTTTATGTTCCTACATTCAGTGGAGATTTGAATCCAGAAGAGTTAGTGGATTGGGTCAACAAAATGAAATAATTCTTTGAGTTTGAAGAGGTTGAGGATCCTAACAAGATGAGGTATGCAAAAACCATATTGAAAGCGCATGCTTCAATTTGGTGGAGAGAGATTCAACTGGAAAGAGGAAGAATAGGAAAGGATAAAATCACAAAGTGGAACAAAATGGTGGATAAAATGAAAAGACAACTCATTCTGATGGAATATGAGCTTGATTTGCTAAAAAAATGTAAGGGTTAAAACAAGGGACCAAAATAGTGAAAGAATATACAAAGGAGTTTCATAGGATCCTTATTATAACATGACATGTAGAAGAAAATAAGGAGAAGGTTGTGAGATATATTAATGGTTTGAGACCAAACATACAAGAGGAGATGACTTTGGTGAGAGTTTTCACAATGGAAGATGCCTATTAGATTGTCCTAAAAATTGAGGAAAGAATGAAAAAAAGGTATGAAAGTAAGCAAAGAGGAAGAGCTCATGATGAGGAATTTTTGAAGGAAGATCATATGGAGCAGATAATAATCAGAAAAATTAGAAAAAGAAAACCAAGAAAACAACAAAAATCAAAGATATGAAGATTCATATGGTCCTAGAGATCAAAATTTGAGAGGTAGAGGAAGATTGGGTAGAGGTTTTGGAAGAAAAAACTTTAGAGGAACTTATTTTAATTGTGGAGAATAGGGTCATAGAGCATATGATTGTCCTCATGAAAAGGAAATACTGAGAAGAAGATCATAAAATCAGAATAGAGCAGAAAATGTGAATAGAGAAGATGTAGGGTCATCACATTCTAAAGAAGCAGAAGATGGTGAAACTTTATTGGCCAGGAGAACCTTGTTGAATGAAGATGATAAATCCATTAAAAGAAAAAGTTTGTTTAGAACAAGATGCAAGTTCCAAGAATAAGGTATTTAATGTCATCATATATGGAGGCAACATAGAAAATATTGTTTTCAAAGAGATGGTGAGAAAATTGTAGCTAGAAAGAAGAAGGAATCCACATCCATATAGGATATAGCATGGCTACAAGATGATAGGAAAGTTTTGATCACCAAACAAAGTTTATTAAATATTAATATATGAGGTTATAGAGATGAAATTTTATGTAATATTATTCCTATGAATGCTTTTCATGTTTTGTTAAGAAGGCCTTGGCAATTGAAAGGAAGGCAGTGCACGATGGTTATGCCAACACATACACATTGATGAAGGATGGAGTGAAACACAAATTGAAGCCATTGAAAGAAGAAATGGGTAAGGTTTTCAGAAATGCAAGGTCTTGTTTGGTTTATGAAACCAGGCTTTTAGATGGTATGAAGAATGAATATGTTGGCTTTGTTAACACTAACCATAATGAATATGAGAAAGGTGGTTTGTTCACTCAAATTGAAGTAGATATCTCAAGTGGAATGAACATAGCAAAAGAGGGCAAGGGAAAATATGATTTTATTGTTTCCTTTGATGATAAAGAGAGTGAAGGAATAGATAATTTTTTTGTAGCAGAAATTATTTTTGATAAAGTTGAATTGAAAGAGTGGAGTGTGAAGGTTAATGAAGAGTTTCATGAAGAATACTTGTTTGAGAACAGTAGAGGTGAAAATGTTTTGATTAGTGATTATTATTCCTTGTCATGTAATTTGGAAATTGAGTCTTTTGATGGTATTAATAATGCTATTTTGAGTGAAGGAAACCAAGTTGCATCAATGTCATATCTTTCAAAAGGCATTGAAAAAGTGGAATTTCACGAAGGGGACATGGTGGAAAGAGATGGAAAAGGTAGAACAACAAATGAGGGAAATAAATACATTTTTTTTTGTGAAGGGGGGGTATAAGTTTTATTTTTAGTTCTTATTTTGATAAAATATATTGGTTGGAAAATAAATTTGATGCTTTGAATTACATGACGGGTAGTAGAGGAAGGATGAAACATGGTAATGTTGTAAGTTTGCACAAAGTGGTGCATAGAAATACTCTAGTGGACAAGGAAATGAGGTGGATCCAAGATATACATAAGGTCTAAAAAAAATTTTTGAGTGCAAATAATTAAACATTTCTTTCTACCTAGGGTGCCTGATGCAAGGGCATCCTAGGTGAAAGTGCAATCAACATCAACAAAAAAAATAAAAAAAAATTGCATTTGAATTTCATGTTAGGGGGATAACTTTATGTTAGGAGGTTAACTTGAATGAGTGAGAATAAATATATTTAATTAAATCATTTTTTTTTTTTAATGCAAGTAGGCAGGTGGGGTTGTGGAGGTGTAATTGTATTTTTTTGAAAAATATGAAAAAGCAAGTTTAGGCATTGGGATTGGGAGTTGAAAAATGGAATTAAAATTCATTTATTAATTTTTCTATTATGGAAACAACTCATTATGAGGAGGTGGTCGTGATTTTTCCAAGGAGAGGGAAAATTTTGATTTTTGGATTTTTGGAGAAGGGTTTTGTAGTAAGTTTTGGCTTTCATTGTGCACTGCAGGTTTTGGAGATTGGAGAGCTTGGCATGGATTTTCTGAGGGGGTTTTGGAAGGATTTTTGTAGGTTGAAATGACTTTTTCAGCCATGGAGGATAGAAGACACCATTGCTGAAAGTGAAGAGCTAAAAGTGGTTGTTTGAAAGAGAAAAATGTAGATTTGGAGGTGCACATAGCACATAGCCTACTTTTGTGGTAGCTTGTTTTCTTTTCTTTTGTTTTTATTTTTAGATTATGTATGGACATATGTTGCTTCCCATCAGTCATTTTTTGATTGAAATAACTTTGTAATTAGATTTCTTTAATGTGAAAACTATTTGTTGCAAGTTAAAAATAAATTCATGAAGGTTTGTTTATAGATTTTTCTTGTGTTATTTTTGTTGTTTGTGTGTGATTTTTTTAGAAAAGAGGGTTGTTGAGATCCCCTCTTTTATTAGTCTGCAACAAGATTTCATGAATTTATTTTGAAACTTGCAACACAAAGTCTACACAATATGGAAATCTAATTACAATAAAGTTTTTCAATAAACAAATGACTGAAGGTAAGCACCATATTCCCTTTACATAATCTGAAAATAACATAAAAACAAGCTACCATAACAAAAACAATTTATGTGCTTCATGAGTACCTCCAAATTTTCTCCTTCCTCCTGTAAAAAATCACCTAGAACCTTCAATCTCCAACCATGGAGCCTTCAATATCTAATGGTTTCCTTCATCTTATCAACCTACAACAAAAATCCTTCAAAATACTCTTGGATAATACCACAACCAACTCTCCCTTTCCCCAAACCTGCACCCACCAATGAATGCCCAAAATATGCAACAAAACCCCTTCCAAAAATAAAAAATCTAATTTTTTCCCTCCAATTAGAAAAGTCATGATCACCTCCATGGAATGAGGGGTTTCCAATATGGAAAAATCAATAAATGATTTTTAATACCATTTGGTAACTCCCACAAATCCAACGCACAAGTTTTCTTTTTTAGATTTAAAAAAAAAAAAGTGCAACTACACCTCCACCTCTTTATTTTTGATATACAACACCAAAATTGACCTAATATATATATTGAACTTGCATAAACATTTAATTTCTAAAATTTGACTAAAAATAGCCTTTGTTTGAAGGTTGGCAGGTAATTTTTTTAAATATTATTTTATGGCGAACATTTGTTTAAGAGTCCTTTCTCATGAATATTTAATATTATTTTGGTTTCCCAAAAGGACCTTCATTTGAAGGTGCCTTTGAATGAAGGGAAAACTTTTATTGAAGGCACCTTCATTCAAAGAACCTTCAAATGAAGAGCCTTAACTAGACACTTTCAGTGTCTACTTCAAAATTTCCTTAAAAATTCTAGCTTAAAGCTCTAGTTAGACCTTCAAATGGAATTGTTTTCAAATAGATTGCACCTGAATGCTTGAATAACTAAATTCAGCAATCTGTTGAAACATTGGATCAAACTCAGGTTGTGGGTGACCTATAACAAGATTGAACCTTCAGATTCTAGGTCGGCTTCCTATATGATTCTCAAATTAATAACTGGTAAATTGTTGGAAAAGGGATAGAAGTACTGAAAGAAAAGCTTAAACTGTAATGAAACCTATTGATGCACTTTATTGGAAAACTAATTGCAACCTAACTCACAAATAACCTCTCAACACTTTAATTCACACAACCTGATTTGATAGCTCATTCACTTGAATGCTTTAAACAAAGGCTTTGATTTAATGCAATATCAAGGGAAAATGAAGTTTTCACTACTAAATTGATTAATCAAGAACATGCATAGTGTATAACCAGTGAACTTAAACTAAATTGCATACAGATATGTGAAAAAGACAAAAAAATTAGAGGTTTTAGAACTGAAAACATAGTAATTTCTCGATCAAATTTCACACAATAATGATGCCTAAAACTTGGAAGATGAATTTGAAGATACTAAAATTTAGAAGGAATCCTTTGCAAATCATAAAATAATGAACTTGTAAAATCATTGTATTAATCTAAAAGTTGAGTTACATGATCATTCACTTTGCAGAATGCAAAGGCTGAATAACAAGAACTAACTGAAAAAGATAAACTTTTTCAATATATACAATGAGAATGCACTTCAAAGTGCATGAACATGTAACTGAAAGTTAATTTCAATGAGAAAGTGATAACTCCAAGGTGAAATCCGAGCAGAAGCAAAAATCCCTAAAAATAAGGTTCAAACTCATGCAAAAATGAGTGAACTCAGTCTCAAACTTGCAGTCATAAATCATGCAACTCATCTGTAACTCAAATTGAACTGGAAATCTCTGAATGTGGGCCACAAGATGCAAAAATCCTCCTTGGTTTAATCAATTCATCCATGATAACTCAAAATCCATTCTTGCATAACAAATCTTCAGTTGAATCTATAGTTGTAACTTAGCTTTACATAATGTTCTCTATTTGCATTCTAAGATGATGAATTAATTAAATGATTTATAATGCACCATTTAATTAATTCACTTACATTGAATAATGTAAATCAACTGAAGAATAAAGCTAATTTAGCAAAGTGTGTTTCTCCACCTCATAAATCATACTTAGCATATATTTTTTTAAAATTATGCATCCTCCACTAAAACATTATTGATGACCATGCACATTATACCTGGCATTATTGTTAACTCTTCACAATCATTGATTGCCATCAACAATATTGAAATATCTCATAAAGGTCGACCCCACAGCACTTGTATTATTTATAAATCTTATGAATAAGGCCGACCACTCAATTGCTAAACACTTGACTTAAAAGTCAAAACCATAGGCGTCCATAGAACATAATGATTTTTTCAAAAATAATGAATAAAAATCAAAAGCTTATCGACCTAGTGCAAGCAAATACCATAGAGCCCTAACTTTTAATTATTTTGCATTTTGACTCTTGCTGAAGACTTCCCTATTGAGCCACCATGGAGTAGGGTTTCTGAGAAACTTGCTTGATCTGGAGCTCGAAAATCCACCATTTCTTGCTATTTTTGAGTGAATCTTGTTGATTTTCATAGGGTAAGTTTGTTTCTTACCAGTTTGAGGTATCTTGACTCCATTGTATAGCATTTTATGAGGCTTTAAAGCCATGACCAACGTCTTAGTTCTCTAATATATCTCTTTGTTTTCATCTGTTCTAGGCACCATGAGAACTCTTTAGAAGGCACAACTTGCACTTGTGAATACATGCCAAGAAAGAATTTATGGAAACACAGCTCTATGATAGCGCCGGTAAGTTTAATTTTTTTCTTTCTTATGAATCTTTTCTACCTCTTTCAGGCCACGATAGTGGATTCAAGCTTTTGTTTCTGAGTTGGAATTACTCTTTGTTGTAAGCGACCTCTTGGCTTGTTATGTCTATTGTTGTTCATTTATTGGCCATCACTGTGAATTATCTTCATCTGGGTATTTGATTTTGAACAAAAAGGAAAGCTCTTTTGTAATTTCCTCTGTACATACTCTTTGAACAAAAGGTTGAAGCTTCTATGTCTCCTGTAGCTTCAATTTTTGAAAACCCCTTCATTTTATATGGCCACAACTAATAGATATCTCTTGATTTTTGTTCTCAAACTGTATACATTAAGGCCACAACTTATATTAGAGCTTTTGGGTATTCATCATTTATCTGTTCTTTGTATCTTCTTGGCCGCCATGCTAAAATTCTCACATGGGTGACTTTTAAATTTGTATTTTCTTCACCACAAACACATTTTTGAGAAAAAATATGGTATAAAAGGTGAAAACAGTTACAAATTCATATGATGTTGCTTAAAACCCTTTTTGATATATTGAGACTACTGCTTGATATGAATCTCTCATTACCATTAATACAATAGTTCACTTGAGCTTTTCTTGCAATGTCTACTTGTTGCTTTTGTCACAGATTTCAAAAGATCTGATATAATTTTTAACTCTCAAATAGACTGTCTTGTTTGATGCTTTTGGTATGCATTCTATAATGTAAAGCAAGAGCAATGTTCTATAATATGACTGCATCATTCCTTGATCACTGTCACAATGTATTGTATCTTATTGATCTTTTTGACTATAGTTAGCATTTGAGACTGCCATGGTCACCTCAATTACATCTTTTGTTATGCAGAGACATGCTCAATTTGTATTCAATGTGAACAAAAATGAAGTATAGCATGTATAGCATGTAAGACATTATCACTGTGCAAACTCCATTGTTATTTTCTCTAATTTTTTCGTAGCTTTCTGCCTTTATTTCAATGCAAATCATAGGCTGAACACAAATTATTTCCTTCTTTTGGGGCATCGATAATCTTGATGATAAAGATAAACATGCACTATCTTTCTTTCATATTAATTTCCTTTCAGCTTATACATTCATGCTTGCAAATCTATTGTTGCTTTCTCATAAGTGAACACTTTTAAATGTTGATGTGCTTCGGAGTTGTAGGCAATAACTTGATTGTTGAATACTCTACTTTTACTTGAAACTGTGCAACACTGTCCTAAAACTTTGTTGTTGTTCCACTCTATTTTCAAACTTCCATTTGGCTTTTCTTACTATCAAGGATGCTTTATGACTGTCATAAACTTCTGTAACCATTTTCCATCACCATGAACACTGTAGCAGCAGTCTCAATCACTTTTTCAGTTTTGTAGCAGCAGTATTAATATATGATTGTTCATTAATATGAAGCCCTCATTATGATGTTAAGTCTTCTGTAGACTGCGCTTGTACTTTGGAGTTGTAAGAAATGATTGATTTTTGAATGCTCTGTTTTCCTTTAGTATAAAGGAGCTCAATGTCTCATTGAAATGTAAACATGAATGAAAGACAAAGCTGAAACTGAACTATGACAAATACAATTAATGCTCTCTTAACATGCTTCTTTGTTTACGATGAGCAAAAGATAACTGCTCAATCTGTTTCACCATGCTAAATTAGACTGCTTTCATTATTTAATATTGCTCTACAACAGTCCTGTTTTATAACTGTAATACTTGATGACTCTCATGTAATAATGTGAATGAGAGGTGTCCTTATGATATGTTGGGATCTACCCTTGTGGGAGCCTGTTTTGCTCCACATATCTGATAAAAGGATCTCAAACATGATGAACCTATTCCTGTACATGGAAACAAACATGTTAGCAAAATAAAAGAAGCTGAAAGCTTCCATTTGAGTTATGTTTTTCTTGATTGTTAGCCTTTCATATAGTGAATGCTTGATTTAATGCAAATTACATTCCTGTTGGTAGCCTAGGCATAGGGAATAATGTAGTTCATCATTGCTTAGAGTAAACCTCTAATGCCATTCCTTTATACTTTTCCAGGTTCATGGAGCAAGGAAACGAGGTAGCAGTAGCTTGGAGATGCGACGACTGAAGACATCAACGAAAGTGATTCATCATTACAAGAAATGATGAATTGCTTCTCTTCTTTATTCTTACATTATGTTTAGTAGTGTAGTTTATCCTTGAATTTTGTATTCATCATTTTGATTTTCACAATCAAATTTAGTTACTCTCACGGCTTGTGCGAGATTCAATATTTTTACAAAATGAATAAAAAGCATTATTACACAAATTCTCAATTTTTTGTTTCAAATACTTGCATAATAAAACTGCAATTTAGATGTAAATATGATCTTTATGATGATCAATGAATACTTAATCAACAAAAATTCAAAATTTTTGTAACTATAACTCATGAATTTGATTCAACTCTACTTGTTTGAGCTTATAGTGAAAAAAAATAGGTAACAAATTAGTGACCTTTGTGGAGTGTTTTCCTACTAAACACACTAGACCAGTATATAACTTATCCATTGGGCATGAAGTCCATGTTCTGTTATGTTTTAACTTAGAAAATCGTAACTCAACTTCAAAACATGCAAAATGAAAGAAACTACTGCAATTTTGTTGAAGATAGAATATGAAAAACTAGGTGTAGCAACTACACTTATTGAAAACATGACAAAACTAAAAAGAAACATGCCAACAGGCACTTATTGAAAGCATTACTGAAACTGAAAACTATCCTACTATGTATAGTTGAAAGCCTGATGCTTAATAACACTGTTTCAAATGAATCTCGTTGACAGGGATTGGCAGTACTTCACCATCCAGCTTTGAAAGCTGAAATGCATTGTGTTCCTTCTTTTCTATAATAATATACGGGCCATCCCACATGGCGTCAAACTTCGTTTGATCCAATGTTTCAATAGATTGCTAAATTTAGTTATTCAAGCATCTGGGTGCAGTCTGTTTGACAACAGGAATAAACTTGAAAGATAATTTACAATATCATAGTCCTTGAAATGATCTTTCCAACAAGTATAATTTCAATATATTTGTACTTTCTACTTTTACTGAACATAGGTTTATCATTGAACATCAAGTCCTTTCTTCTATACATGTGGAAAAATAATAAAATACTATTTTTTTTTGAAAAAATATTTGTTTACTAAGTATTCATGTCATTGTTTCAGAAAAGAAAAATAATTTCAATATATACAAAATAAGTTATATGTTTTTTTTTTGCAAAAGTGGATGAGCCACTAAAATTTTATTAAATTATAAAGGAAGTTACATGCTCCTTAGCTTGAGACAAAATAGGAGAGACATATACCAAAATTTAACATACATGAACTTAGTCCGATCAATAACAGAAGCTCCCCATATCAAAGCCAAAAATGGGGGAGAATACTAGAGCTCTAAAGAGCAGGATATAGATACAATTGATAGTACATTTTGGAGCTGAAGCGAGAAGAACCAAAATGTTGTTATAGAGATGAGGAAGTTTGAAGTGAGTCAGATGAGCCCCATAACAAAATTGCAATTGAGAAAACCTTATGATAAGATCAAACACAAAAAAAACCCCGACTAATCACTAGAAGAACCAAACAGACCAAAAACACCAGAGAGAGAGGGTGATGCAACAAAATGGTTGGTGAGAACAACACTCGAACTGAAATAAAGTCACAAAGTGTAAGAAACCTATAAAATACCAAGAAAAAGAAAAATATAGGTTCGTGTGTAAAATTAAAATTAGATGTTAGCAGAAACCCTAGGATCAAGTACAAATTTATGAGGATGCTAAATCCGTTAGTAGTGGAAAAAAGGGATCCACATGAGCCCCCATGAGAGCATGTCGAATGAGAAAACAAAAAGCATCAAATAGATTTTGGAGGGAGTCACAAACTGAATTTCCTAGATAAGCCCTCATGCTTCTTAGTCGACAAATAAATTCACATGGATAGTCATCAAGCAACCTATGAGCCATAAAACTTAATACATTTGAAAGATGCTTATGATAAAGTAGATGTTGACAACGAAGAATGCCACCAACCATGTTGATACCCTATAAGATATCATACTTTTCCATAGCAAGTTGTAAATAAGAAAGGGGGTAGCTATGTGGTAAAGGATAAGTGCTTTCTAGGTATTTAACCATTTCCACATTCCATAGAACATCCATTAGATTTGAAATGAAGGTTGAGGTAACTTCATGGGGTAGTACCATTGAGTTAAAGTCGAGCTAGTCCCAACCCAATACAACAAAAATAGCATATGTTACTACATACACCTTTGTCCAAATTATAATTACTTTGACTTCAAAAATTAATTATAAAAATATGCAAAAAAAGGAAAAAGATCCATGCACTAGGTATTGATGTTTCAAATCTATATTTATTTAAGAAATCATAATTTTATCCTTTCTCGAGAAAAGTTATGTGTTATGACATAAACATCACTTTTTCAAAAGGTTGCTTACTATAAAAAAAAGTTATTAAAATATATGTAAAAAATCATTATATATATAATCTACACAAATCACTAGTTCACATCATCTTCAAATTGTTAATGGTTTAGTTGCTCTAGGTGTTAAGCAATGAAGATTTAGTTAAAAATGTTGATTTCAATGTCCTACTTTGGCCAAAAAGTGGAAGTCATTATTGTGGGATTACCCAAAGATATTTCCAAGGTGATAAGGTGGAAAAGTGAAACCCTAGGACTTCACCTTAGGATTTCAAATGGGCTTTTCCATAGTAGGGTTCCTTATCATTTAAATTCAAGATTGACTAGGATATGAGATTGACTTACAACTTGAAGGTGAGATAATCAATCCTAGGATTTGAATTCAGGGACTTTGGGATGGATTTAATATGAAATACAATGATATAACTAACTAATTATGAAAATTCATTGTTTTGATGTAAATACAAAAAAACTAGAATCTGACAGTCAAATTTAATGATTGGTTTTGAATAAAGAGTATTATGCACCTGTAATTTAAATTGTATCCAATTATGGGTGGAATAGGGTGCAAGGATTCCCTAGTTCAGGTTTCTAAAACCTAAATCTGATTTTAAAATCCTTAGGTACCAAGTCTATAACTTCTCTCTTTTGAATTTCATTATTGAATCTTCATCTATTGTCAAGTTGTAGTTTTCATATCTTGTCAAGTTGTAGAGTTTGAATACATGAATGAGTGAACTGCCTCCAAATATTTCTTCAATCCTTCTCAAATCTATACCTGCACATTTGAAAGGATAGGAAATATTGTGTCATATAGGGGCTTGCCTCAGTTAAACCTTGTGTTGGCATTTCTACCTCCATAATGACAAAATTGATTATAGAAAGCTTGTCCTTTTGAGGGATATAGGCTAAAATGACAAATGAATGATGAATCAACAATGAACTGCAACTCACCACTCAAACCTGATTTCCTTGAAGGATTAAAGTCATACAAATCTCCTCAAGTCTTGATTGCAATTTGAATTGATTTGCTTGAAAGACCTGCAAGGGTTAGTCCTCACAAAAAATGTATGCATGAACATGAATAAACTCACATACAAATTGACATGATTCTTCAATATTGGAATGTTGCAATCAATCTCTAATTTTTTCTCTTGAATTGACTTGATAACAATGGATAGATAGTTCTATTTTTTCAAAATTCTTTCTTGTTATCTTCTATTAGTTTTCAAATGATGAAATTACTAGGTATTTATATGAAATGTCTCTAATTTCTAAAAAAATAAACCCTGATAGCTAACAATTAGAATTAGAATTTCAAACATTAATTTAATATCACAAACAATTTGAATTTTGGGGCCACATTAAGGGTACTAGGGTGCAAGGACACCTTAGTCCAGATCCCTCAATCTTCGAGATTGAAAGTGCTAGGAGTGAAAAAATAAATTTTTAATTGGATCTTGCACATTTAATTTCTTGATAAGTATTAATATGGGCTATGGAAAGCATAATTTAGGAAATAAGGGGCACCATTAGGTCCAATCACTTAAGGGGGAGAAAAACATAGTGTCAAGGATGACAATTTACAATGCTAGATTTAACCCCCACTTTAGTGAGAGTTTGAACTTGCACTTAGACTCACACTAAAGTAGAAAATATATCAAGATGGGTCCAATTATCCAAATGGTGAAGAGATAGGATGATAATGAATCTAGGGGGAGTGCACAAGCCCTTAGGAATAAAGATCCTATGGAAATACAATATAAAGATAAGAAAACACACATTTATGTAATGCACCATGGCAACACAAAACATACATGAAAAAACACCACATAAACATAGTGCAAACAAAAAATGCAAAAGGTGGGTATGACAATCACAGATTAGCAAGCTCCACAAAAATATCACTAGGATCCATACCCAAAGGTATTCATGACTCATGATCTAGAAAATTCTGATATTTACTAAGTGATCCATAAACCAAAGGCACCATGGGATAGTGAAGTTCGATATTCACTAGGTGAGCCTTTAAAAAATAGTAGCAAAATGAGAAACACACAAGGGCTAATGAGGATCGGTTTTCACTAAGTGTGTACCTATGTCAACCATACCAAGAATTATAGTACCAGTAACTCTGATAAGGTACTACAAATGATCAAAATGATATGCCAACACATCACTAATTCCACCACGTATGAAAAGTGAAGTACATAATGGAATGTATGCCCCCATGTTAAAGTAACTACTAAACACCATGCTATGAGAAATTTCTTTAAGGTAGAAAAATGATAAATACAATATGATAAGGTCATGAGAGATTATTTGGAAATCCCAATGACATGTTTTCATATGAATTTAACTCATGATATTCGGTTACCCCCAATGCAATACAACAATCAACACAAAAATGATCACATAAGGGGTCAACAGATATAGGGTTAGTATACATATTTGCTACAATATAGGTGAGCTCAAAATTGACATCATTCCCCTAAATACTCATGGAACTACGAACATAATGGGAGAATGACACATAGAGAAAATAAACAAATTTTTGGGTCAACATGGAAGAGACCTAAATGTCTTAATGCCTTGCATCATCCCCAAAAGGAAAACACAAGACAAAAAACAATGTTTATGACATAAAAAAGAATAGAGACAAATAGATAAATGTCACAACATATTCATTTCCTTTTCATCCTTGTGGAAAAATAACAAGGATCCTCCAAAGAAAACTTACAAACATAAAGACACATCAAGTAGAAAAACATGGGAGATCACATCATGTGCAAGAAAACATAAATAACACATAAATAAAGCAAAGGAGTACCACACATGCAATCTGTTCTAAAGCAAATCATTTGTATCCCAATCTTGTTCATCATATATGGAAGGTGGAAACTATCCAAAGGGACTACAACAAGTGACACAATAGGAGCATCACCAAGTTCAACACATGGTGAATCACTCGCATTAGGAGGATCATCACAATTTCCTCCATCTAAATCCATAAACTTTAAGAACAATAAAGATAGTTCATTATGCACTTGTTCATCAATCTTAGCATGTTCATTCTCATCATCCAATTTTATCACAATGGGTGGTTTAATGATAATGACAGTTGTATGTTCTTGTTTCATTCTTTGTTTTGGTTGGGACATGTAAGGCTCAATATTATGTTTTAGAGAAAGTTGTAATTCATCTTGATTTGTTTTAATACGTATTTGATCAAGTAGTATTTTATCATTTTCACCCAACTAATGAGCAATATAATGATGCATACGCCTATGCTCTTTAGCATTTCTACTTCTTGTGTGGTTTTCAATTTGTGAAAGGGTAAGAGTGGTTTTCTCTACCATTGGTATCTTTTATTCCCTTAGAGGAGGAACTGAAGGGACCATCGAGGGTTTGGAAACTACTTTCTCCGTAGGTCTATAAATTTTTTTCTCTCTTGGTGGCACAAAGTTAATCATGTGATTGTCTCTTGGTATTTTTTATGATATTGATGGAGGAATTGCAACAAATGGCTTGTGTACTTGGGAGGATATTTTCCTCAGACATGGGTTCATCCACAACTTTTGGGGTGGGAGGAACAACCATAGCCTTCTCATTCTCAGGTGGGATATTTCTAAGGGATGACTCTATTATGCACTTTTCCTTAAACTTTTCGTATGACCTAAAAAATAAATCCTCATGAGGCTTGATAGGTTCTATATGTTGAGGCCAAACAATAATTCAATGAAAAGTTTCTATGGGAAGCCAAAGGATTAAACCCACTATGGCGAACTGTATATGTTTGATTTTCAAATGGGAGCTTTATGCACTTGTGGATTACCGATGGGATGGAATTCATGGAGCGTAGCCAAAGATATCCTAGTTTCACACAAAATTAATCCAACATTAGAATGAAGGAGGATGATACATCTAGTTGTTTTAGTCCAAATTTAAGTGGAAGATTTATCAAACCTATCATAGGATGAGAAAAACCATCATGAGTTTTTAACCATACTTTCAATTGTTCATAAGAATCTTCATAAATTTCATACATGAACAAGAATTCATGAGTGTTTAAATTTTCTAGACACACAGGATCAATGAGTATCTTTGTTGTAGGTTTGTCATTAATATGTCTGGTGATATAGAGAGGATCATCTAGTGCAATAGATGCATCAATGTGTGTTTTCTAGGTAACAAAGTGTTATGGCCCTTATGATGTTGAACATCTATTATATTAATCATATTATCTAGACCATACTCATCATCACAAGCTTGCACAAAGTTGGATGTATAATTTGGCATTGGATTTGTGAAAAATTGTAAATTTTTATTGGGTGGGGAAATGGACTTGTTTTCTTTATCATTAACATTTTCCAACTAGATGTGACTAGAATTGATGAGTTCTTTCACTTGATGTTTAAGACACACATAATTGTGTATCATGTCTAGGTGTTCTATGATATTGACAAAAATATTTTGGGTTAAAGTTTGAAGAGACAGGTTTGGTTGTGTCCATGGGTCTAATTGGAGGTAACTAGATTAGGTTTTTGCTTAACAATTGCAACATGATTGAATGTAAAGAATTAGGCAATTGGGTAAATTATCTATCTTTTGGCCTAAATTGATAAGGAGTTCAACTTACTACTGCAACTTGTGGTTCAATGTTATTAATTTTTTGAGGTGTGTTTATCTTGATAAAGTTTTTTTTCTCTTCTTGAATGGTTGATTATTATTTTGAAGCATGAATTTAGATTGATCAATAGAAGTCAATGAAGGTATACTTTCATATTAACTAATTGATACTTGATAATCATGAAGAGTTGTACACAAGTGTGTAAAGGATGAGTATTTAATTAACAATTTATTCTCCATAATTCCAAGTTACAAATTCCCTATGAACATTCATTGAACATTAGCATTATGAAGAGTATAGTTGATTTGTGAATAAAGTAACTGATACCACCCTATAAAGTCTATTATTTTTTTGTTTTTCATTTTTTGCAATGTACTAAATCAGTTTAAGTGATTTTAGGACCAATGTTTACTTGAAAATATTGGAGAAATGCATCAACCAATTCATTGAACAAATTTATGGAGTTGTATGAAAATGAGAAAAACCATTGCAAGGCCATATCTTTCAATGACCTAGGTAAGAGTTTATCTAGTAGCTTATCTTCAAAAAATAAGTCACTACACAATGTTGTATAAGTTGATACATGACTATTAGGGTATCCCTTATCATCATATTTCTTAAATTGTGGTATTTTTATGTTTTGAGGCATGCATGTTTTCAAAATTTTGATTAAAAAAGGGCTCTTAAGATATTGCATTGGTTTTCCATGTTTATTTTGATTCAATGTGGAAATTTTTTTATTGAAGTGATGTTACATTTTGTAAAAGTTGGTTTATCACTAAATCATTGGTTGGCATGTTTTGAGAGTTGGTGAATATGGTGGCATTGTGCAAATATTTGGTGGAGTACTGTGTCACACATTTATGAGACGTGATTAATATTGAGGTGTTACATGTGATGTCATAAAACTATAAGGATTCCCACTAGGAAGCCCTAAGCTTTGAGTTATGCCATTAATGTGTTGTATTGTTGAAGCTACAGTTGGCAATGTAAATGTAGGAATAGAAGGTATAGTTGTAGGGAGGGAAAAAAATTCCTCCTTGGTTTTGGGTGTATCCTAATGCTTGAGCACAACTAGCTACTATAGGGATGTTAACATCTACACTGTGAGCTAGATTATGCAAAACCTCTATTACTTGGGCATCATTGATAAACTTTCTAAGGTTATCCACTATAGGCACTATTGTTCTTGCTAAGGATTCAATGCTTAAGTAGTGTCGTAATCCCTCTAAGTCTTTGTCGAATTGTTTCAAGTTGTGATTAGGCACATGGGAAAGAACACTCTCAATTCCCATAAATGTGCTTGATTGTGAAGTCGTCATGGTTATTGTGGGATTAGGAATGGGTTCCAAAATGGGTTGGGTATTAAAAATACATTGTGTAAAAGAGTTGGAAGACTCAAGATACATAGTGGATGTAACAACAACATGGGATGCCATAAGTATGCAACTATGTCTCACTAGATTATTGTCAATAGGACACTAGGTCATAAAGCTCTTATGAGTTTCAAAACACTAGGTGTGCCCACTATAACACTAAATTACAAAACGGTCACAACAAAACATACAAAATAAAAAATAAGAGAACAAAAACGCACAAACAACACAATAATAGATGTATGACAAAAAAATTGAGCTTAATTTAGCTAGAAAAGGGTGCAAGGATGCCCCTAGTATAGAATTTTTTTGATTGAGTTTGAAGTTTCAGTGTCTATACTATGATTTAAGTTTTTTGTTCTATAAAAATCAAGTCTAACAATGAATAATTTTTTGAATTTGATTGTTTTATGATTATGTAATGTAAAATCTGAGTGTGCAAAATTTTTAAAATGTTGAAAGAATAAAATATAATTTTTAGATGTAAAATGCAGCAACTGACTAGTCCTAATATGTAAAAATTTGAAAATGATGATGTTTATATCCCTTTGAAACAAATAATGCAAATTTTCACCTTTTTGACTTGCAAAAATTCCCAAATGAATGCAATGAACACTTTTAGATTTGATTTTAGATCTAGAAGATGACCTAGTGCAGATTTGTAAATGTAACCAAGATGTAAATTTTACCTATGATGACTAAAATTAACCCTATTGCAACTTGTAATGCACTATGATGTGCAAAGTTTTGATTTTTTTAATGTAATAATGAATTCTTAAATGAAAAATGCAATGCTAATCCTAGATCTAGGATGGTGTGCTTCCAATTTTAGAAGGTCTATAATGCTAATGCATTAGGTTCACCAAAATGATAAGGTGGAAAAGTGAAACCGTAGGACTTCACATTAGGATTTCAAAGGGGATTTTCCATAGTGGGGTACCTTATCATTTAAATTCAAGATTGAATAGGATATGAGATTGACTTACAACCTAAAGGAAGGACAATCAATCCTAGGACTTAAATTTAGGGACTTTGGAATGGATTTAATATGAAATGCAATGATATGACTAAATAATTATGAAAATACATTGTTATGATGCAAATACAAAAAAAATTAGAAACTAGTAGTCAAACATAAAGACCAAGTCTGAATAAAGCAAAGCATTGTGCACTTGTAGTTTAAATTAAGCCAATTCTAGGTGGACTAGGGCATAATGAAATCCTAGTTTAGGTTTCTGAGACTTGAATATAATTTCACAAGCCTCAAGTACCTAGTTTGTAGCTTCTCTCTTCTGAATTTTGTTTTTGGATCTTCATTTGTTGTCGAGATGTTGTATTTTTTGTATCTTGTCAAGTTGAAGGGTTTGAATACATGAATGAGTGAACCGCCTCCAAATATTATTTTAATCCTCCTTAGATATATACCTACACATTCAAAAGAAGAGGAAGGGTTGTGTCATATAGGGGATTTCCTAAATCAAACCTCATGATAGTGTTTCCACCTCCATAATGGCAGAGTTGATGATAGAAAGCTTATCCTTTTGAGGGATAGAGGCTAAAATGGAAATGAATGATGAATAAACAATGGACTATAACTCACCACTCAAATATAATTTCCTTGAAGGATTAAAGTCATACAAATCTCCTCAAGTCTTTATTACAATTTTACTTGATTTTCTTGAAAGACCTACAAGGGTTAGTCCTCACAAAAAATGTATGCCTGAACATGAAAAAACTCACATAAAACTTAACATGATGCTTCAATGTTGGAATGCTACAATGAATTACTTAAATGTTTCTCTTGACTTGACTTGAAAACAATGGTTGGATAGTTCTTTTGCTTCAAAATTCTTGCTTGTTATCTTCAATTAGTTTTCAGATGATGAAATAACTAGGTATTTATATGAAATAGCTCTAATTTCTTAAAAATTAAATCTCCATGGCCAACAATCAGAATTTGAATTTCAAACATTAAATTACTATCGCCAACACTTTGAATTTCGGGGCCATGTTAAGGGGACTAGGGCACAAGAACACCCTAGTCCCGATCCCTCAATCTTCAGGATCTAAAGTGTTAGGAATAAAACATTAAATGTTTACTTGGATCTTGCACATTTAATTTCTTGAAAACTGTTAAGATGGGCCATGTAATGCATAATTTAAGAAATTAGGGGCACCATTAGGTCCAATCACTTAAGGGGGGAGCAAAACATAGTGTGAAATTGTTAAGGATGACAATTTACAATGCTACGCAAGTTGTGAGGATTTTTTGCAAGTTATTTTTTGTATATTTATGGTTTCAGGGTTGCAAATTTGTTGGTTTTATTATAGATATAGGGTTTGAAGTCTGAGTTAGAAAAAAATCTAGGCATTTACCATATGAGTTTTGTAGAGAAAATTTCACAAATGAACCTCTGATACAAAACTAACCTTACAATTAGATTTAAGAGGCCTAAGAGATTAATATTGAGATATAATTTGGCATATTTTGGTCATTATAAAAAAGTAAGAAAATCCCCTTACCTTGCCATATGACCTTATGGCCATACAAGTTGATTGTAGAGATTTTTTTTTTTGTTTTTAAAAGTAAATATACCTTTGAAATTTAAAAATAAAAATCATTTGGAGGGGAGGGGGGAAATCTACAGACCCCTATGTACCCTTGTTATACCTACACTATGTAAGCAATACTACCAACCAACAATTGGTATTGGTCTTGTTAGCCCCACCAACTATTAGTTGGTTGCTAACCATCAATGGGCCCTTAGATACCCAATCCCCAAGACCAATACCATGGAGCCTTATTTCTAGTCCCCCTTATGGGGAGAAAAGAATTTAAAATTTATTAAAAATAACTTCAATTTTGTCACCCACCACCATCAGTAGGCCACATGCCAGCCACCCCTATAGGCCAAATTGAGCAATTTATTTTCTATTTTTTTAAGGGAATACATTTAACCTTGGATGTAGGGTTTTTTACTTATAATATTTTATTGGAAATATATTTTTTAGCACTACACTATGATATTAATGGTTTTTCTAAAATTTTATTTTTATAAGGAAATACTAGTTGGAATTCAAGTTTTATTTCCAACCATGGAGAGACCATAACTTGTGCATATAGAGCCATATTTTGGACTTATTATAGTTGATAGAAATATTATTCAAAGAACTATACATTGGATTAGGTTTGAAGATATTTTTACGTGATTTTTTCACTATTATTTTAATCTAATGTGTTTATTAGTTCTTGTGACTATGGTACTTTGTGAGTTTGTGGAAATTTGAATATGAGGTTATTTGGTGTTTGTGCTATTGGAAAATTACATTTATATCTTTAATTATCGTTCTTTGACTTGGTTACTAGTATATTATTGAATTTATATATTGCATTTTGAGATCTAATAGTTGTGCAAAGTTGTAGGGTTCTTATACTTACAAGTTGCATATATGAATTGGATGTGGGTTGTCTATATCCATAGATGTTTTAGAGTGAATGCAAATTATGATTTGTAGCCTAGTTTAGTCACATGTTTCATTTGTTTTATTATCATTATGAGATGGAGAGATGAAATTATTTGATACATTTGTTTTATGGGACCTATACTTGTATACTATGTGATGCATTCATGTGAGACTTGGTGGGAGTTTGATGTTGGTAAATTTGGTGGTGATCATGGAATCATGGATGTTCCTTAAACCTTTGGTACTTTGGCATGACAATATTATTTATGTGAGTGCATTTTTGGTGGTTGTGCATCTTCCTAGTTTTGGAGATCATGGTTTTACTTTTCCCTTTGGTAGCTCCTAGTGTTGCATTTAAGGTATTTGATTGTGGGAGGGTTGTTGGTGGTATTCATTGAGGATATGGCTTTCATGATGTTGTGGATAGACTGTTTACACACTTCAATGGGAGATTTTGATAGTGATAGCTTGGTGGTGTTATATCTTCATGGATTGGAGGTCACATGATTTTAATTTACCCTTTGGGAGATATTGTTGTTTAGTTCTTTGATTGTGTTGAGGTCATGGATGATCTTTAGTTAGAAATTTTTTATCATGATGTCATGGGTATCTCAATATCATGGTTTAGTGGGATATTTTGGTGATGTTGTGTATCCATAATTTGATGATGAATGATATTCTATAGTGGTTTTTGGTGTCAAGGAGTGACTATTGGATCCTATTTCTTATATGCAATGAGAGATCATTGACATCTTAGGTTCTATTGATAGGAGATGGTTATCATCATGTGATTTGGAGATGTTAACATCTTGGTACCATGGAGAACTCTTAAAGTCTTTGTTTGAGGTGTTGACTATGATTTTTTAGTTTGATAGGTGATCATTTCTTATAGGATGGTATGTTATTGTGTCATGGTGTACTCTTGATTACATATTAGAGTGTTAGAGTTATACAAGTGATCTTAGGAGAAAATATATTCATTTGGAGAATATGATCTTCTTTTGAGGAGATGTGAGATCATGTTCCTAATTCCATGGTTTGATATTTTGGAGTGATCTGGACAGTTCTCTTGGTATTAAGTATATTGGCCGTGTGCTTGGGAGTTTTATGATAATGTGAAATGTTGTATTTGGAGCTTAGAATGGATCAATTGTAGGTTCTCGTGTATACTTGGAGATTTTGGTGAGGCTTGGAGATCTCTTATTTTTTGGAGAATACATGTTGAGATTGTTTCTATTTGATGAGGTTTCAATAAGATTGAGGACCCTACACGTAGGTTGGATGTGAGTTAACAAGTACTATTGATTATATTGTTCTTGGATTGAGTCATGATGACCCAATTATCTTAGAGGATCATTCTCATTCCCCAATCTTGGCCCTCTTAATGATTAATCATTTGAAATATATTACCCACCTTATTTTTAGATGCATTTTGTTTCATTATTTATTTTATTTTTCTTGAGCTATGATGTTGATTATATAGAAGGCTTATTTCAATATTATTTGGCAATATTTTTTTGTTCCTTTGTCTTCTCATGTGATTGAATGTTGAGCTTATTTGAGGAGTATGGATGATGTTTTGGGCTTATTCCCTTGGTTGGGAATGAATTATTTGGTTTATCTTCCTTGGTTTGAGAGGCTTAATGAGGGTTTAAATGTTAGTTTAAGGTTTTAAATGTTTACATTCTGCTAATGATTAATGAGGGTTTAAATGTTATTAAGGGTTTGAAAGTTTATGAGGGATTGAATATTTTAATGTACAACTAATTCACCCCCCTCTTAGTTGTCTTGTGCATCTAGTAATTGGTATCAAATTTGTGGTTCCTTAGAAGAAGCTTAACCACTTCGATGGTGCATAGGAAGGGTTTCAAAGCTTCTATGTTTGATGGAACAAGTTATGCTTATTGGAAAGATAGGATGGAATCATTTTTGGTATCTCTTTGATTTGGAGTCTAGCAATCAGTTGAAAAAGAATATACATTTCCTACTAATGGTATGACAAGTGATGATGAGATCAAGGATTATTAGAACAACAAAAAAGCAAGGAATGTGATTCTAAGTGGTCTCTTTGATTTTGAACTTGGAAAGGTGATAAGTCTAAAATTTGCAAAATATGTTTAGAAAAAGTTACAGAGCATTTATGAAGGAGATGATAAGTTCAAGCAAGAAAAGATGTAGAACAATAAATCCAAATTTGAAACCCTAAGGATGTCTGAAGATGAAGATATTACAACCTACATTCTTAGAGTGTATGAAGTTGTTAATGCCATCAATGGTCTTGGTGGAAAGTTGGAAGAAATAAAAGTCATGAAAAAGGTCTTAAGAACTCTTCTTAATCTTATAGTTCTAAAGTTTTTGCTATTGAGGAAGCTCAGAATTTAGATCAATACTCTAGAGATTAGATATTTGGTGTTTTAATTTCTTGTGAATTGAGAGAGTTTGGTCAAGATTCTACAAAGAAAGAAATTAATTTTAAAGTCTATAAGGCAGAGAAAGATGTTGAATCAGATTTTGATGATGTTGATGAGGTCTATAGAAGTAAATTTTGTAAGGATATTGAAAAATGGCACAGGAAAATATAGAGGTAAGTTACCCTTTGAGTGTTTTAACTATGGAAAGATAGGTCATTATGCTTCTAAATGTCCAATCAAAGTTACAAATGACAAACATAAGGATCATAAAGGAAAATGTGTCAAGAAGATTTATTGTGTTAAAAAAGAAAATGTTGTATCTGATGATAAGGAATCAAACTATCCTAATGAGGATAGTGATGAATACTTGTTCATGGCTCTAAATTTTGGTATTAATTCTACTAATCTTGAAAGATGTGTTAAGGAAAGTGCTCCAAAAATAGATCATAATACTAAAGGAGATATCATGATTTTTTTTCATGCAAGAGAAGAGAGGGATTATTGGATAATTAAAAATGGATGCTCAAATCATATAATGGGTGATAAGAGAAAGCTTTTTAAACTTCAAAAGTATGATGGTATTCTTGTTAAGCTTGGTGATGATAAATTTGCTAAGATTTGTGGAAAAGGTTCAATTAGTTTTGAAGGAAAGCATAAAATAGATGATATTCTTTATGTCAAGGGTCTTCGACATAATCTTCTTAGTGTAGAACAAATGTGTAGCAAAGGTTAAAATTTGGTGTTTCAGGATGGTGGTTGTGAAATCACAAAAGGAAGCTCAAGAGGTTTGGTTGCTACAAGAACGAGGATATAAGGTAATGTTTATCAACTCGAAGGTTGTGGTGTCAGGTGCTTTATGTCTCAAATCAATGAAAGTTGGATATGGCATAGAAGAATGGGCCACATTAATTTTGATAGCCTAGTAAAGATTAGTTCTACTAATGTTGTGAGAAATCTTCTAAATACTACAAAGCCTGTCAATACAATTTGTAAGGAATGTCAGTTTGGAAAGCAGAAAAAGAAAAGGTTCAAGACTAAATATATTCTACCATAGGTCCTTTGGAGTTGGTGCATAAAGACCTATGTGAACCTACCAGAATAAGAAGCTCTCAAGGTGACATGTATTTCATGTTATTAATAGATGATTATTCTAAAATTACTTGGGTGACATTTCGCAAAGAAAAATCAAAAGATCTAGACAAGTTTAAAGTTTTTAAATCTATGGTTGATAATGAAATGAATTTGAAAATCAAGTGCTTAAGGTCTAACATAGGTGATGAGCTCACCTCTAATGAGTTTAACAATTTTTATGAAGATCGTGGAATAAGGGGAGATTTTTTGACCAACTTCTAGGACTCTTTAGTAGAATGGAGTTGTGGAGAGGAAGAATAGGATAGTTCGAGAAGCAACAAGTACTATTATGATGGAAGAAAATCTACCAAAATTCCACTAGAAAGAAGTTATTTATATTGCAGTGTACATAAGTCTCAATAGAGGTCACAAGTGAATAGTTCAAAGGCTCCTTAGAGTTATGGTATGGAGAACCTACTATTGTGAAATATTTAGGAGTGTTTGGAAGTAAATGCTATATCAAAAGAGATGAAGAAAACTTAGGAAATTTTGATGCAAGGTCTGATGAAGGAATCTTGATTGGATACTCTACAAAGAGCAAGGCATACATATGCTATAGAAAATGTTGAAGAATATTGTTGAAAGTGCAAGTTTCAAAGTAGATGAAGAACCATAAAAAAATTTAGTGTTAATAGAAGGATATGAATTTGATGAACCCCCTTGCAGTGAAGAATAAAAAGAAGAGGAAAAGAAAGAAGTGACAGTTGAAGAGGAAGAAGCTCTAGAAAATATCCCTAAGACTCCTAAGTATGTGTAGAAGAATCATTCTGAAGATCAAATCATCAGAGATAAGAGCAAAGGAGTACTGAAAGGGAGAAAAGTTTCTATGATAGAGGAACATGTAAACTTTTGTTTACTTTTTGAGGTAGAACCTAAAATAGTTGCTAAGGCATGAAAAGATGAGAATTGGATCAAAGCTATGAAAGAAGAACTAGGATATATTAAAAAGAATCAGACTTAGGAATTGGTCCCAAGACCAACATATAAGAATGTGATATGAACTAAGTGGATTTTCAGGAACAAGTTGAATGAGGATGGAAAAGTTGTTATAAATAAGGCTATAATTATGTGAAAGGGCTACTCACAAGTGGAAGGAATATATTTTGAATAGAATTTTTCTCTAGTGGAAAGGATGAAAGCCATTCGAATGTTTTTGGCTTTTGTAGCACATGAAAAATTTAAGGTATATCAAATGGATGTCAAGTTTGCATTCTTGAATGGAGAGTTGGAAGAAGAGGTATACATTGAACCAGAAGGTTTTCAGTTATCAAAAGATGTTGATATGGTCTCTAGGTTAAAGAAGGCCTTATATGGGATCAAACAAGCTCTAGATCTTGGTATGCAAGATTGGATAACTACTTGTTACAACAAAGATTCAAAAAGGGTACTGCAGATAACAACCTTTACTTCAAGGTTGAGGGAGAACAAATTATGATTGTGGTAGCGTATGTTGATGAAATGAATGTATGTGTAAGAAGTTTGTAGAGGAGACATATAAAGAGTTTGAGATGTCGGTGTGTGGGGAGATGAATTTCTTTGTTGGGCTACAAATCACTCAATTAGAAAAATGCATTTCCATTTCAAAGTCAAAGTATGTAAAGGAAATGTTGAAAAAGTTTGGAATGAAAGATTCTAAACCTGTATGTACTATGGTTATTGGTTGTAAGTTGAGTAAGAATGATGAATCTCCATAGATAGATCATAAAAAGTACAAATCAATGATTGGTGGACTATTATATATTATTGCTAATAGACCGAATATCATGCATGTAGTTTGTCTTGTGGAAATATTTCAAGATCCTAGAGAATCACATGTGGCAATAGTGAAAAGAATATTCAAATACTTGAAAGGAACTCCAGATTTTGGTCTATGGTATACCAAGGATATTGGTTTCTCTTTGAGTGCATATACAAATGCAAATTGTCTAGGTTGTGTAGACAAAAAATGAAGTACAAGTGGAGGTGCTTTCTTTCTTGGAAGCAGGTTAGTTTCTTGGTTGAGCAAGAAGTAGGATTTAACATCATTATCTATTGCAAAGGCATAATATATTGCAACATCATGTTGTACATATGTGTTGTGGATGAAGCAAACATTGAAGGATATAAGGGCGTCATATGATGAACCTATTTCTATCTTATGTGATAATATAGGTACTATCAAAAATTCAAAAATTCTAGTAATGCATTCAAGGACGAAGCATATCTCTATTTGGTATCACTTTCTAAGGAAGAAAGTTGTAGAGAATGAGGTGAAGTTGGAGTATGTTCCTACAAAGGATCATATTGCAAATATTTTCATAAAGGATCTTCCAAAAAATACATCTGAGTATCTTTGACATAATTTAGGGGTTATTGCCCCTCCTTTCAACTAGATGCATAAGGTGTGCATCTGTCTAGGAGAGCATTTCAAGACACATTCTTGGTCCTAGACTAATGTTGAAGGCTACCTCTTAGAGGGAGTACAAAGTAGTGTTGTTGGTTGGTACAGTCGGGGGGAGCACATCTTGTGTCTCTAAGGGGGAGAGAACTGAAAAGTAAGAGTAGTGAAGAATGAGTAGTGTACTATGTGTAGTAGTAACAATTGTATGGAGAAGAATAGTGGGGAGAGGGAAATTACTTGCTGGTGTTTCCTAAAGAGAGGTGTGCAAATGGCCAAAGGGAAAGATATTTCCCTTTTCCATTGATTTCAAAGTGTGAGAGTGATGTCTGAAAACCTCCTCAAGATAAGGGGAGATAATACAAAGTGGGAGAGAATAATGTCTAAAAGACACAAGGAAAACAAGTGTAAGAGATGCCCCAGTAAGGGGGAGTGTTGCTTGATGCAGATTTGTTGTTGATGATGATAGTTGCTTTTGTTGTTGATGGTTTTCAAATTTGGTGTTGCCATTGATGTTAACCTCCAATATAGTTGGGGAGACTTTTGGAGATTGTCGGTAGTGTTGTCATTAGTTTCAAGTATGTATGTGTTTGGATTGATGTCACATTAATGTCAACCTCTAGTATGGTTAGGAATATTGTTGCAATGTTGTCATGGATGTTAGTAGTGAAAGTGTTGCACTATGTTGCATTTAGTGTTGTCATTGATGTTAATCTCTAGTCTAGTGTTGAGCAATGTAAGGAAAGCCTAACTGTGGAATCACCTTTCTAATTCCAATTCTCAAGAAATAATTACATAAAGTTCATTTAATTTCCAATTATAGTACCAATTCAGAAACACATTCATAAGTATCAAAATAGACAACTAACCATCACACATAATTGAACACTAGATTTTCGTGGAAAAACCATTACGGGAAAAAAAACCCACACACCAAGCAAGATCTCTTTGTATTATAGTAAAAATAACACTTACATACAAAGTTACAAAACTCTGCTTTGAGGTGTTAATTCATAGTATCAATTTCAGAAACATTACATTTCTCTGATCAACCTCGCTCTCCAACTAGACAACATAGTACTCACAACATTCCAAAACATCACAATTCCCATTCACATTTGTTCTATGTTTTCCATTCCATAAGGGAGACTATTTGATTTGAATCCCATAGGCAATCAATCACAAATCGTTTAACTATCAATAACTCACTGTCCCATCAAAGACATCTAGTCATCCATTGTCCATCGCTACACCACTATACAAAAACTAGTCAGTCGTGATATGGCAGTATCTACCACTCTACCACACCAAGCCTCATACACCATCGCGGTGTGTTAGTGACAATATCGTACCACCATAGGATACCTTTGACCATTGTTTTGGGGTAGTGGTAACTACTGCTATATTGCATTAACCAACATGGAAGCATTGTGGGGTGGCAGTAACACTGCACTACCACAAGCTCAATGTAACACCTATGTAAGGTAGTGGTAAGTACCGATCCATCGCCAATCACTCCATGAGACACCACAGGATGGCGGTAAAGGCTTGAACTCATCACTTGGCGTAATCTAACAAGTAGGTATTGTAGATGTGAAATTTTTTGGTGTTACAGATGTTGTAGATATGTTGATTAGGTGATTGTGTTGTTAATGCAATTGGTTCACTTGGTTTCCAAGTGCTTTTGAGAGAATTTGAATTAAAGAGTGTGCAGTGTAACATAAGTGTATTCAATGTTGTACTTTGCATTTCTTCATGCTTGAAGATATGTTTGTGTGGGTTTGGATGTGATGATTAGAGGTGTTCAAAGGTTATATATCCATATTTTCAAGTTTTGGATTGTTCTACAGTGGAAGATGTGTTTGACAGTGTGTTTACTTGTGTAGAAGGTTTTCTAGAAGAAATGAGATTGCTCCGCATTTCTCTGCAATGAGGCTTCTTGTCTTGCAGATTTGGGAACATGCTAATACTGTCTACATCTACCTTCCCTTGAATTCTTTGGTGTTCAGATATTCCACAGGTCTAGATTCATAAGTTTTATTTTGTGGTAGTATGTTTGGTTGCACAAAATGGTGGTGTTCTCAGTTGTTGGTGGTTGTCACAATGTTATAGAATATTCTAGGATGTTGTGAAGTGTTTCTTTGTGGTCTTCATGTTGTTTTTGGACTTGGAGAAGCATGAATGTGGTCGCTTGTTAGTGTTAGTGCAAGTTTGGCTGACTTGGGTGCTAGTGTTGATTGCAGAGATTGTTTGTTGATAGTGAAAGTGTGGTGAAGCATGTTGATGTATATTTGGGTCCTAGTTAACCCTTGGCGTGGTATGCCTTCACTTATTTCCACAGCGGAATTTTTTGGTGTTGACCTATTTAGTGGATGCATGTTTGAGGTGCATATGTTTCATTGTGGCTGACATGGAGAAGGTTTTCAAGGTTGTGATCATTATATAAGCAAAGGTTAATTGTTGGAGATGTGTGTGGATCTATAAGGTGTGTGAGATGTGAATGTGATCAAGTGTGGTGATTTGAGTGCAAGATTAATGCCTATGAATCTGAATGTAGTGAGCAGAAGGTGTCTACATTTTTAGTGTGAATGAAGTTGCAAAAAGTAGTGTACCAAAGGTTGTGGATGGTGCAAAGTTGCAGTGGTAGATTTTTCCCATTGCTCTGAGATAGTGAATCTCTCTGTAATAGTCTTCTTCTTTCTTTTGGGAAGTGAGCCCTTGGTAGCGAGCCACTTATAGGCAGCAAGCCCTTGGCAGTGAACCTAATTGTATTTGGTGCTATTATACATATATATGTGAGCTAATCCTCACCTCATTTTCCCCTACTTGGTGTTTTCCACGTAAATATGGTGTTCTATTGTGTTTGTTTATGTTTCCATTGTTTCTTCATATGTTAACATTCTGCTAATGCTTAATGGGGGTTTAAATGTCAGTAAGGGTTTGAAAGTTAGTGATGGATTGAATTCTTTAATGTACAACTAATTCACCCCGCTTCTTAGTTCATATGTGTATCTAGCACAATAAGATGGCATTATTTCAAGGGAAATATTACATTTGTTAGTTATTTAAATAACTAGTTATAATGCTACTAGTCTAGTTCATTTTGAGCACTATGAAAATACCTTATTCAATGTCTCTTATTAATTAGTGAATGGAAACTCAATCTATCCATTTGAAAAATTCCACAAATTCGATGATTTCTCCTAAACCATGTGATACAAAATATCTAGTACGAAAGTTATAAATTGTATGGAGAGCTAAGGATTCAAATATTCATTGCTACATATTGTAGCATCGTAAATTGTCACCCTTGACAATTTAACACTATGTTTTTCTCCCTCCTAAATGATTGGACCTAATTGTGCATCTAATGTCCTAAATTATGCATTACATGGCCCATTTGGGCATTGATCAAGAAAACTCATTTTCAAGACCAAAACAAACATTTAATATTTTTCTCCTAACACTTTACATCCTATAAAATAGGGCCAAGACTAAGTTTCCCTAAGTGACTTGGTCCCCCTATTTTGCCTCCAAAATTTAGTATGTCAAAAGTTGGCATTTTATTATTTAAATTTCAAATGTTATATATTGGCTACCAAGATTTAAATTTTGAGAAATTAGATTAATTGCATATAAATACCTAGTCATTTCATCATTGTAGATCTAAGAGGAAACTTTGGAAGCAAAATCATTATCAAGCAATTATTATCAATTCAAGAGCATTCAAGAGTAGATCTTTTGAAAAAATACAATATCAAGGCATCATGTCAAGTTCTATGTGAGTTTTTTCATATTTATTGTATCATTTTTTTGTGAGGACTAACCCTTGCAGGTCTTCCAAGAAATCGAGCCAATTTGCAATCAAGCGTTGAGGTGATGTGCATGACTTTAGTCATTCAAAGAAAATTAGATTTGGGTGGTGAGTTATAGTCCATTTTTAATTCATCATTTAGCCTTTATCTCTCAAAAGGATATGCTCTCTTTTATCAAATTTTCCATTGTCTTGGTGGAAACTCCAACTCTGGGTTTGACTGAGGAAAGACTTAATATGGCACAACCCTTCCTCTCTCTTTGAATGTGGAGGTTTCAAATCTAATGAAAATTAAAAAGAGATAGAAGATCATTTATCCATTGTTGCATTCAAACCATACAACTTGGCAAGATATGGAAAATCAATTATTTCAACACCCGATGAAGATTTGATAGTGAGACCTGAAAGAAAGAAGGCTCTGAGCCAGCTCCAGAGGACTGCCAAATCATATTCTAGATTCAATTACTAGGACATAGTCACCCTAGGTGACTCGGTCCTCCAAAATCATCTTTGTAGTTATACCATAGGTGCAAAATACTCAGCTCAGTCTGTTTCTGAACTTTGATTTTTTTTACTTTCAAGATTCACTATCTTTGCATCAAAGTGGTTTATTTGCATCATTAGTCAATTGCATCATTATATTTCATACAAAATCCATTTCCAAGTCCTCATATCAAATCCTAGGATTGACTAGATCTTCTCTCAGGTTACAAGTCAATCTCATATCCTAGCCAATCTTGAATTGAATAATAAGGAACCAAATCATTGGGAAAAAAGTCCCTTTAAATACGAAGTTCAAAAATCCCTAGGGTTCACTTTTCCTAGCTTATCATTTTTGTGAACCCGACATATCTTACACTTGCAATTTTTTTTATTTTTCAATGCATAAATTCCAAAATTTTAGTTTAATTTCTAGGTTATTGAAAATCTTGGTGATAATTTGCATTTATTTAAAAAAACTATCCATTTTCACTAGTTTTTCATCATAAAAATTGAAAAATAATTTGGAAAAAAATTATGAAAAATTTTAGATATAATTTTCCTTATCTATGGTTTAGATCTTAGTTATATTCATTGACAAAATTAATTGAAAATTATTTGATTATTTATGAATGAATATTTTGGTAAAAAACATTGAAAAATAAATAAAATTGCCTAGTATTTTCATTCCAAAAGATCAAAATCATTAATTTTCTATATTTTTTGGAAAAATCAATCAATTACATCGTTTAATTTCTATAAATTATCATTTGAACATATTCAATTTCTCTAAACATATCTAAAATTGCATGCATGTATGTGATTCATATAGAAAAAATAGGTTTTGGTACATTTTCATATATTTGTTGACTTTTAGGCTTGAAACATAGAGACATAGGACCCTCAAACACTGTACATCATTCCCAAAATTTTGAAATCTATAAAAACTTGTGTAGCACATAGTCATGATGTGCGTCTTTGTCCAACCAATTTGAGCCCAAAATTTATGTGCAAAATCTTTCCTCTGGTCTCTACCTAGATTTGGTCTCAATCTCTAAATATTAATCCTGTAATTGTATGTTTTGCTAAAACATTGCTAGCATGATCCATAGGATAGTGCACAATGTTCTCATTACAAAAATCTTGTGTTGTCATAATTCATATTCAATTGTTAGATTTTGTTAAGCGTTTCAAATAATTTTTGTCACAAGCATGTGAAAATAAGTTTATTTCTCCTCTTTTGTTATTTTTCATTGATCCCTCTCCCACTATTTCTCATATGTGTGAGGTTACCTTGGTGAAAGAGAATGCAATCATTGAAAATCATGAAAATCATGTTCATTCTTCTCTTGATACCTCATCTACTTGGGAAAAAGGTATCTTGGTGCTAGAAGATCCAATCATTGAGCATCATAAAGATATTGTGTGTTTCTCCACCAATACCTCTCCTACTTGGGAAAATATTATAGGACAAGAGGTTGAAATCATTGAAAATTTTCTTTCAAAAGACAATAAGATGGATTGCATAGATGAAGATGCTAAGGTGACATTAGACCCCCCGTCGATAAAAGCTAATCAACAAGTAGTTAACTCAGTTGAGGTTATGAACACACAATTAACATTTAGATCTCCTTTAATTATTGGACCTTCTAAATCACCTCTCATTATAGGACTTTTAAAACCTCATGGCCATATCCTAAACTTTGTAAAATAACTCACTAGAAATCATGTGTTGTAGAAGAAAGTTATCATGTGGTTTCTCACACATTTAACACTAGAAATAATATGCAAGCAAAATAAATGCCAACATCCATCCCATTGCCTCAACCATACCTTCCACCAACACATAATATTTATTCACATAGTGGTAAAGAATACAATCTTATTGAGAAAATTTGTAATACTCCAACCAAAATTTCCCTTTGGTATTTGATTCAAACATCACCTATATACCACAAGATGCTCCAAGAGGCTTTGGAAAAGATTGATGTCCCAAATTTTGTTAAACCGAATGATGTAGAAACCTTGTTTGATTGTATGCAAGAGAAAAAGTTGGATATTACATTTCCTCAACATGAATTACCCTTTCTTGAGATTCAAAATAAAGATGAATCATTAATGATAATGGTGGTTAACAAAGTTGGAAATAAGTATACCCTCATAGACAACAGGTCAGGTCTTACTATTTGTAACATTGACCTAGATAAAATTAGTGTGGACAAGAATCTTATAGAACCCAATGATGTTAATAATTGTGGCTTTAATAATGTTACTAAGAAACCATTAAGAGTGATCATGCTACCCACTAAGGTAGGCCCTGATATTTTACACACACCTATCCATATCATGCTACGACCTCTTTCACATAATTTTCTCCTAGGTAGACCGTTGATTCATGCTATGAAGGGAGTACCATCTACTCTTCACTGTGAGATGAAGTATGAATATAATAACAAAATCTACATAATTAAAAAAAATGAAAAAAAATATGATTCACAAGTCCAACATGATCATGATACTTCCAACTCTCTAAATACTTTGATTCCAATTTCAAATGTAGAACCCATACATGTCAAACATAAAGAAAAATGTATTTTACATGTGATGAAATCTTTGGATGAAAATTGGGGGTTGTTACATTTTACACCTTGTTTCAATGGGGAATCTAAAATATCACCACAAAATCCAAAGAATCAAATAATGATCATAATATTACTTCAACTTCAAATGCATGTTTTGGTAATGATTGGGGTTCATTAGATTTTGAATCTTCCTTTATGGGAGAGTACAAAATCTCGTAATCTAAACCTAAAGAGTCTTGTGTTTTATCTTGTTCTACACCAATGGATCCAAAAACATCACCCCATGATGGTGATGGGGGCTCTTCAACTCTCATCCCTCATGAGTGGAGGATTCTTAACTTTAAAAAACTTAAAAAGGATTTGTGTGTTAAAAACAAGACAATTATTCTTAGGAGCATGTAGATATGATCTCTTCATTTGAGTTGGAAGAATTTTATGGGCTTGGATACAAAATTATTTCTAAAAATGGAAAAAAATGGTAGGAATCAAGTGAATTATATACTGTATTTTCTAAACAGGGTCTAGGTTTCCAAATTTTGTCCCCATATTCATCTAATTCTTTATCATCTACTTTATGTATGACATCTTATGGTAAGCGAGCAAAATTTTCTTCACAAGAGAAACAAATGTCTTCTATTATTGTTCAAGAGCATATTTTGTTGAGGCTTCTCAAATATCACTTGATTACTCTTCCTCTGAAAACACAAAAGAAATTTGATCTCATTTGTACATATCATTGAGTGCATGGTCATTCTACCAATGAATGTCATGCCTTGAGTAATAAAATTCAACAACTTAAAGATTGTGGTGCTCTTCCATGTGTTGATGCACCTAGTCTCTAAACAATAATGATTTTTATTCTATGGTGTTGCTCATCACTATGTGGCATTTGTAGCTTTATGTGTTTTCTCATTGTCATTCATGGTGGTACAATCTTGGGTGCAACCATATTTTCCATGGCAGCAACACGGTAATTTTTTTAGTGGTTGTCCTTGCCTCCACACTTGGGGGGCAAGGATAACTAGTTTTGAAGATATGCATTCTTTTCTAAATAAAATACCAACATAGCAAGTATGTTGACATGTTAAGGGGGGAATATATTACCCCTATCATTTTCATAGATGTATTATGAGATTTTACTTATTGACATACCCCCTTAGTGGTTGTGTTGTTTGTAATGCCCCTAAGGCGTGATTATCAATTTCTCCCCTTGGAGGTTAAAAATTTTATGCACCTTCTTAGGTGAGTCTTGTTCATCCCCTTAGATGTTAATTTTTATATTCACCCCTTTAGATGAGTTTTGTTCATCCCTTTAGATGTCAAAAATGCAAGATGGTCCATGGATTTGGCATAACGGAGCTAGCTAGTTCATGAACTTGAGCACCCTTTTAACACAACCACCTAACATAACACAACCTGGTTTCCAATGGATCAATGTGTTTCATGAGTGTCCTAGTATAACACAATTTTGTAGCCTTGTAAACCCATCATATTACATGGAAACCTAGCATAACACAACTTGCTAGATAGTAGATCCATGTGGCTTGTGAGTGATTTGGCATAAGACAGCTTGCTAGTCCTCAAGAGAGCAATTATTTATCTAATATTTATTCAAGGTATGTTGTTTGATATTGGAGACTAATTTAAGACTAAGGTATCTTTTCCTTACCAACATGAATATTTTTAGTACTAACTTAATATTTGTGTTTGTGTTGTATTATGTTCATATTGTGTTGTGCATTGTGTAGTGTTTTGTGTTCTTGTCATGTATGTTTTTTAATAACATTTTGTTTCCACAGTCCATGATCATAAGTATTCAAGATTTCTGGATAAAACTATGTGTCATTTTTTTCATCAACGTTTCGGATCATACTCCATGATCCATCATCAGGATGATTAGCAGATAGAGAGAAATCCGAAATCTTGAATACGTTGATGATCCGAAACGTTGATGAAAAAGAAACGCACACTGTTTTATCCAGAAATCTTGAATACTTATGTATGTTTTTTGTTTTTTGGTGCATTGCATGCATGTGTGTTCCCTTGTCTTTATGTTGTCTTTCCATAGGATCTCAAATCTTGGGGGCTTGTGCACTCCCTGTAGATTCATTATCATCCTATCTCTTCGACATTTAGATAATCGAACCCCTCTTGATATATTTTCTACTCTAGTGTGAGTTTAAGTGTAAGTTCATATCCTCGCTAAAATGGGGGCTAAAAGTAGAGTCATAAATCGTCACCCTTGACAATTTCAAATTGTGTTTTTCTCCCTCCTAAGTGATTGCACCTAATTGTGCATCTAAAGTCCTAAATTATGCATTCCATGGCCCATTTAGACATTTATCAAGAAAACCCATTTGCAAGACCAAAGAAAAAAGTTAATATTTTGCTCCCGACACTTTACATCCTATAAAATAAGACTAGGACTAAGTCACCCTAGATGACTTGGTCCCCCTATTTTCCTCCAAAATTTATTATGTCAAATTATCATTTTAATATTTAAATTCCAAATGTCAAATATCGATTATGAGGATTTAATTTTTGAGATATTAGATTAATTGCATATAAATAACTAGTCATTTCATCATTTCAAATCTAAGAGGAAACTTTGGAAGCAATATCATTATCAAGAAATTATTATCAAGTCAAGAGAATTCAAAAGAAGATCTGTTGCAACAATTTAATACCAAGTCATCATGTCAAGTTTTATGTGAATTTTTTCATGTTTATGTTTATGTTATCATTTTGTTTGTGAGGACTAACCCTTGTAGGTATTTCAAGAAATTAAGCCTTGAGGTGATGTGCATGACTTTAATCCTTCAAGGAAGATCAGTTTTGGTAGGTGATTTGTAGTCCATTGTCGATTCATCATTCATTTGTGATTTAGCCTCTATCTTTCAATATGATAAGCTATCTTTTATCAATTTTGTAATTGTGGAGGTGGAAAAACTAGCACAGGGTTTGACTGAGGCAAGCCCTTATATGGAACAACACTTCCACTCTCTTTGAATGTGTAGGCTTTAGATCTAAGAAATATTGGAGAGAGATTGAATATCGTTTATCCATTGTTGCATTCAAACCCTACAACTTGGCAAGATATAGAAACTCAATTATTTCAGCACTCGACAAGGATCCAACAATGAGACCCAAAAGAAAGAAGGATATGAGCAGGCTCCAAAGTACTATGAAATCATATTCCAAATTCAACTACTTAGACAGATTTTCCCTAGACAACTTGTGTTGCAAGTATGTGCAGTTGGTGTTGTTAGTGATGCTAACAAGCTTTGGTGTCGTCATTGGTGTCAATTATATGAGAAGGAGATTTTTGCAAGAGTGTGAGCACTTGGTATTGAGTTGATGTTTCCTACAATGATGCTTTGATTAGTAACATCACGTTGTCATCAATAAGCTATTGGTGTCAACCTCTAATGTTGCTCTGATAAGATTTTGTCTATGGATGTATGGTTGAGTTGCTATGTTACAGTTGGCTTGGTGGTGATGAGGAAGTGTTGAAGATGTTGAGAATACATCTTCAATGCTTGGTTTCCAAGTGCTTTTGAGAAAAAAATGAATAAAAAGAGGAAACAATGCATTGTAGTGGTGTTTTGTGTTGCAGAATAGCATTCTAGTTCCGCTTTGCATTTCTTCTATGTTGAAGATCTGATTGTATGGTTTGAAAATGTTGATCAAAGGTGTTCAGAGGTATTGAATCCACAATTTAGCGTGTTTGATCATTATGCAGAGGAAGGTGCGTTCACCAGTGTGTGAACTATGTATTGCGGAGGTGTCTAGGAGAAATGCTTTTGCTCCGCATTTCTCCGCAGAGTGGTTTCATGTCTTGTGGATTTGGAAGGGTACTAATAATATTTGTATCTTTCTTTAGCTAAAGTTGTTTGAGGTTTGGTGCTTTGAAATTTGGTTTCTTGAGTTGTAGTGTATGACAAAATTATTTGAGTGTACTAGATGTGTACATCCTTTAGGTGAAATTTGTTGTGAAGGAATTTGTTGGATTTTAGGGTGTTTGTGGAATTGGAGATTATGTTCAAGTGACATTTGTTTTTTGTGAGTTGTTTTTTGGATCAAAGAAAACTTGTACTTAATTGTTTAAAGGTGTTTACACTAATTGTGGAGTTGCTTTGGTGTTTGTGGAAGTGTGGTGCAGTGTGTATGAGTTGATTTAGGTTCGAGTTAAGGTGTCTTGTGGTATGCCTTCATTCCTTTCCACCGTGGGAATGTTTTGGTGCTGACCTAATTTGAATTTGTATGGTTGAGGTGCATAGCCAACCTTGGAGATTGTTTTCAAGATTGAAGATTGTATAAATGTGTTGAGTTGTTGAGGGGTGATAAGATAGATGTGTGTGATGCAAATTGTAGAGTTGTGAGGTATGAATTTGTGAAGTGTGGTGCAAGATTTCAAGTGTTAGATTACTGGATGCAATGAGTAGAAGGTTTCTACAATCTTCAATAAGACTGTGAAGGTGTTAATGATGCTATGGTGGAATTTTATGTTGCATTGAAATGGATTTCTCACTATAAAATTCTTCTCTATCTTCTTTTCTATTATAGAAGTGAGCCTTTCTTTCTTCTAGGAAGTGATCCCTCTGATAGTGAGCTCTTTGTAATAGGTGTTGATATTACTTTATATTGTGAGCTAATCCTCGCCATGGTTTTTCCCTTATTGGGTTTTCCACGTAAATCTAGTGTTCAACTGTCCATGACATTGCTTTGGTTTTGTTTATGTTATCTACTTTCATAATAAATTATTCTAATAGATTAAGAATTAATTGAATTAATGTGGATTTAAATGTTTGTGAGGGTTTTGAAGTTTTAAGGTACAACTGATTCCTCCCTCTCAATTGTCTTGTGCATTCAACAATTGGTATCAGAGCAAGGTTCCTTGGAAGAAAGATTAACCAATTGAGGTAGATCTTGGATGGCACACAAGAAAGATGTTCCTCTGTTTGATGGAACAAATTATGAATTTTGGAAGACAAGGATGGAAGGTTTTTTGGTTTCTCCTGGATTTGAAATCTACAAGTCTGCTGAGACTAGATATACTATACTTGCAAGTGGTCCAAGCACTGGTCATAAGATCAAGGCCTATGAAAAAAATGGCAAAGAAAGGTATGCTCTCTTAAGTGGTCTTGCTAATTATGAATTAGTGAAAGTTATGAATCTGAAAACTACTAAAGAAATTTGGGTAAAGTTAGAAAGCATTTATGAAGTAGATGACAAGGTCAAACATGCTAAGATGTAGAAGTTGGAGATCATATTTGAGAACCCGCGAATGTTTGAACATGAAAAAATAACAAGCTACATGGAAAAGGTCGATGAAGAAGTCAATTCCATTAGAGGTCTTGGTGGAAAACTTAAAATACAAGAAGTGGTAAAGAAGGTACTTAAAACTATTCCTGAATTTTATAGTTATAAATTTTGTGCTATTGAGGAATCTCAATATTTGAGTAGATATAATATAGATTAGTTGTATGGCTCCTTAAATACTTTTGAAATGAGATAATTTGGTCCAAGCAATGCAAAATTTGAGACTACTTTTAAGGCTATCAAATCAGAGAAGTCTATGGAATTAGATTAGGAGAATCTCAATGATGTGGAAGCTAACTTTGTTAGAAGAATGAAAAGGGTACTAGAAAGTACAGAGGTAAGTTGTCTTTCAAATGTTTCAGTTGTTGAAGGATAGGTCATTATGTTTCAAGATGTCCAAACAAAGCTTTGAATGACAAAAATAAGGACAACAAAAGTAAGATGATTAAGAAAAGTTATTATCTTAGAGAAGATTCTAGTATATTTGATGATGAATCTAATTATGGCAATGATGAGGATGGTGGATGCTTGTTCGTGGCTTTAAAAGATGAAACTAATTCTACTAACTTTAAGAGATGTGTGAAGGAAAGTGCTCTAAAAGCAAGTGTTAATACTCAAGGAATTTTGGTGTCTACTTTTAATGCAGACAAGAGAACTACCGAATCATTGATAGTGGATGGTCTAATCCTATGACCAGTCACAAGTGTAAGATTGTTAAACTTGAAAAATATGGAGGACTAGTTACGTTTAGTGATGATACATGATTAGATTAAACTATGGTTGATATGATGGGTAAAACAATCCTTGTAATTCTATCTTAGTTTGGGTAGATGGGTCTGAATCAATCCTTTAGAGTTCTGAAGTTTCCTCAGTTTACTCCTCTATGTCAATTTGGGGGTCATCAACTTGTGAAATATATTGGGGTTGTTTTCCTAAGGGTTGAACCTAGAAATCCAAGTGGGGATGGATGCAACTACACGTAAATTGTATTTGTTCAAAATTATGGTTTTCAAACTTCCTGTCACTTGTGTGACAAGAACTTGGTGAAACTATTTGTAACAAAAGCATATTGAAACCTAAACAATAAAATCGAAGTAATGATTCTTACTAAAACTAGACTAATAGAAACGAATGAAAACTAGAATGTGAGGTGCTAAATAAAGTCTACACACATTAATCAACTCTCCAATGAACTCTATCTGCTAAATCAAGTTGACACCGAACAACAAATACATAGATTAAATTTTATTATAAAATAGTCTGCTAAATCAAATGTACATGTAGCATAATATCAAAACAAATGCATCAATCACCAATATATCCAATAATCCTTAATATCACATTGAATGATTTGACTTTAATAGTAATCAATCGATACCTTTGCATAAAAATAGAATCACTCTGTTCCAAACTATTATAATTTCAATTCCAATTATAAGTTTTGAATAGATTGAAAATACTCAAACTCATACCACACTTTAATATACTATCCAACATGTGAATTGAAACAAAATCAAATGAATTTCAGACGCTAATGTAAGAAGTCACTAGATAACCACAGAGTAGGCCCTACCTCCTTGGTTGCTAGATGACAAATTATAACCACGAACTATGCACTAATTATTCATTAACATAGGCAACAAATTCACAGAGTTGAATACTGCAAAAATCTATTAACAGTCATTCTTGTTCTTGATCATACACATGTATATATACTGATTATCTAAACTAATAATAAGTTCATAAGTTCAAGTTTGTTTGGCCCTTGGTCACTTGTCTATGAAATCTGACTAAAGGCCATAGGCCGCTATAACAATCAAATAGTCTTAAATTGTTTTTATCAAAATGATCAATTTCCCAACTAATTCTAAGCAACATTGCTCCACCAATATTTCATGACTCCATCTCCTCAATGGGTACAACTTTTCCCTCAATCAATTCCTATCATTAAACCACAAAACGGTTAACAACTTTATAGATTTTGGCATATTTAATAGTCTTAATTGCCTTTCACATTTTATCAAACATCTAAAGTTCATTGGACAAATGGTGACATGAAATCAAGGTGAAGGATAGTAAAAAGAGGAAAACAAATAGTTAAATTAAAGGCTCTTTTAACCCTCATCATTTCCCCTGAGCTAAAGTATTTGCATTTCCTCATGAAAAAAGGGAAAAATAGAACAAACCAACTAGCCTGTTGAGTGTGCCAATGATCTCCTTCATCCAAATTGTTTTTCTTCCTGAACATGTTGCATATGCTCCACATCTTTAAACTCAAGGTTGGATTTGATTTTTCTAATTTCCTCTCCCCGATTTTGATTAAGAACTTGAGCCTCCTTTAATTGTGCTTTGAGGACACAATTTTCTTCATTTAATCTACTAACCAAATTATGTAGAACTGCTTCATTTAGTCACATCACAAGTTCCTATTTTGTATCCTCTCTTTCTAATATGGAATTATCATCACTTTCCCTACATCAATAGAAGGAAAGGCATCACATTATCTCTAAACAATATGCTCTTCTACAACTATTTCCTCAATTTCATGTTCAAGCCAATAATAAAAGGAGTCTATAGTAGCAGTTTCCATCTTTCCTATTAGTATAGTTCTTTCAAGTTCCTGATCAAGCTTTTCTAAGAGAAGTTTTGTCATTTCCACATTATCCTGTGGCATATCCCCTTCAACTTCAAAAAGTTTTGTGGCAATTGTCTTGACCCCTTCTTCTTCATGTTCAATCCTTTTTATAGGGAATGTTGTAGTGATAGGAATTTCCAACATTGTATTGTCTTCAAGAGTTTCCTTATCCTTATTTTCTTCATTCAATCTAAGGGACTCAGTCTCCCTTACTCTTTTCAATTCAGAATGTATATGCTCCTTGCTATATTTACCTCACTTCTTTGGCTTCTCGGACAAAATTTGTAATTATGAGACACAATCTTCCTTTGATTTGTTTTCTAGACAACTAGTTGCTTTAGCTAAGTCATCTAATTTAGACACAGGGGATTTAACGATTACCACCACTATTTTACCCTTCCTACCATAGGAAAGGTTAGGAGGAGATTTTTTATTGGAATTGGGGGTTTTCCTCTATTTGGCTGGTGTGGAAGGAGTTTTCTCAAGTAGAGGAGATTCAAGGGTTTTAATACCTGAAGCCCTAGTTACTTGAGTGCTTGTACAAGGGGTTTTACTAGCTATTTGTTTAAGAGCTCATTTTGACACTATTCTAGATTCTTCTTCAAGGTTACCAGCTTCTTCAAAGGATTCCTTTCCATCCAAAGATTCTTTTGAGGAATCTTCACTTCCAAAGGCTTCTAAGCTGGTTAGGTTGCTTAAACTGACAAATGAATCCCAATTACCTAAGGGAGAAAGCATTTTCAATTGGTGGAGGATTATTAGCCTAATTAGACCATGGTGTGCTATGGAATTATGCTTGCCTCCCTAGATGGCTTCACTCATTCCCTTGAGAGAATGAAACAAAAAATAGGGAACATTGACCAACTCATTATACTATAAATGTATCATCAGCCTAAAATGCTTGGAAAACACATAATTGAACCTCCCATCACAAGTAATATACTGAATAAGAAATCTAGCTACATCTTTCCATATCCTGGGTGGAGAGTATAATTTCGTACCTTGTCCTTGAATCATACCGAATGATTCACCCCTTTTTCAAAATCATTGTCAAAGAGGTTGCAAGTCCACAACTTTCTTTGAACTGGTCAGAAAATATTTTTCACCTTTCGTGGACAATCCAATAAATTCAGCCATAATGTTGACATTGAGGGGGAATTCCAATCCTCGGATAGAAACCTGATCACCATGAAAACCCATTGAAAATTCATAGGAAACCTTCATATCAAACCCCTGCAACCGCTTGAAATAGATATCCCATTTTGCCTCTTTGAACACATCATATACTTGTTCTTGTGAGCCCTTAAATCATCCATGGAGACTAGTTCATAACACAACCGTCATCATTCTTTCTTCATTATTGTAGGAAGATTTTCAATGAAAAATGGTATTAAGGATTGAAAAGATGGTATTAAGAACTAAAAAGATGGTATTAAAACCATTTAAAAAATATTTATTATGAAATTATTACAGGGAGTTATAGCAGAGGAATGAATGAGCATATGGATGGGACATGAGAGTTTATTACAGATTACGACAAGAGAAGCAGTATCAAGGTAATGATGGCAATGATATGACAAGGTAAGACACGTCAACACCCCTCCCCCCAGCTAAAGGTTGACTCGTCCACAAGGAAGAACACCATTTGTGAAAGAAACTAAAGACATAAGAAAATAAGGAAAGAAAATTAAAACAATGAAAGAATACTAGAACCATGAGTTGTGTTGTAAAATCGAGTGTTGGAAATAGGAGTACTAGGAGCCAAAAGAGAGATCACAATTAGGTAGGAAGAACCCCATGCTCAACAAGTTGAATCAAAACACAGACCACTAGCTCAACAAACACGAGCAACATCATACGACAAGGACAGGGCACGTCATTAGGATGATCACATAAAAGGATAGAAGCACCCATCAATAGGGAGTAATTCCTGTCCAGAAAGGGACATAAACTACAAAAGGGTCCATATCTCAAACTGCAACCTTCACAACAAAGAGGAAAATTCCAAGAAGGCAAAGCGAAATACCAAGAGGAGATCATGAAATAAAATATCATAGCCTTCACAACAAGGGGCGAGGAAGAGGATCATAGCCCAAATGAAAGGAATCTCACCAGAAACAAAAAGAAATGAGTAGACACATAGAAGCATCAGATCAAGGCCCTATAAAAAATAGGACAGGAAGAGGAACAAAGTTTTTGTTTGTTTTTTATTTTATTTTTTGTTTTTAATAACTACATGGGGTGGTCGATCACTTGATTTTCAACCCAATGTCACCTGGAAGCACTGATAAATCAATTTTCACATCTAGGTGTATTTTACAACTACCATCTATTGGAATCCAAGTTTTCAAATGGTAACTGGCCAACAATGCCCAAGGGTTTTCATTGTTGGATCTTTATTGCAATTTTTTTTGTAACATTTTGAAATGTACCTAAAAGGTATTGGGAGAGGCCTCAGGAACCCTGTCAAGCAAATGGAATTCCTTAGGAAAATTTGAGACAAACTCTTCCCTTGAGAGAGGCCTCTTGTACAACTTCAACCGGTGACTATTGACAACTAAATCCATGTGATCGGAGTTCACAGTGAGAAGCTTGACTGCCCCATTATTGTAGACCATCTCAATTTTATAGGGCTTGAGCCACCAGGTGTGGAACTTTCCCTTAAAATCCTAGAAACAATAATCATACAAGAGTATGCAATCACCTAGTTGAAATGACTGTTGTCAAATGAAACGATCATGTCAAAGAGAAAATTGGTTCTAGAAAATCTCTACATGGAAGAGCACTTGTTGGAAATTTTCATCTAATGAGTGAAGTTGTGTAATTCATTCTTTATGTGCATTAGACAAGTTCATACCCAGCTGGAGTGTAGTACAAAGATTGTTTTCCTCAAACTCGATAGGAAGAACATCCCTCTTACCGTAGACAAGCTTGTAAGGTGTCAAACCAGTGGTGGTTTTGCAAATAGTGCGGTAGGCCCACACAACTTCAGAAAGTCATGCAACCCAGTCTTTCTTATGGAGGGAAACTATCTTGGTAAGAATGTTCTTGAGTTCTCGGTTGGTGACTTCGACTTGACGATTTTCTCGGGGATGGTAAGGTGAAGAATTGCGATGTCAAATCTCATATTCATGAACCAAAGCAGAAATGAGGTTAGATGTGAACTGTGGACCTTAATTTGAAACTATCTCATGCAAAACACCCAATTAGGTAAAAATCTTGGAGTAGAGAAATTCAACTACCTTAGTGTCCCTGGCATGCTTCAAAGCAACAAAACACCAAATCAAGTAAAAATCTTGGAATAGAGAAATTCAACTACCTTAGTGTCCCTAACATGCTTCAAAGCAACAACTTCAACCCATTTTGTTACATAATTTGTACACAAAAGGATATATTCCTTGTTTTGAGATGGCGGGTTGACAAGTCCAACAAAATCAAGTCCCTATTTTTCAAAAGGGTCAATTGACAACTGAGGATGCAAAGGAATTTCATCTAAGTGTGTGGGGTGGCCTATATGTTGACATTTATCATAGTGTTGAACATAACGTTTGTAATTCTTGTGGAGTGTAGGCCAATAGTAGCCTATAGTTAAGATCTTCTAAATAGTCCTCTGAGCAGCAAAATGTCCTTCACAGGGTTCTGTGTGGCATGCACGAAGTACGTCGAAGACATCATCTTCAGGCACACATTGATGCATGATATTATCAAAGCCATGATGGAAGAGAAATCCATTGATCCACATATAATCACCATTGAGTCTGACCAACTTTTGACATTCCCTCAAAGAGAAATGAGGTGGGAATTTGCAAGTAACTAGGTAGTTTTCCATGTCAACGTAACATAGGCTCTTTGTTGATATAGCAAAGAGATGATCATCTAGAAAGGCATCATCAATTGGAACTAGTTCATCATCTTGCTATTGTAACTTGGCCAAAAATTTTGCAACCACATTCTCACAACCAAGCTTATCAAGTATAGTAATGTCAAATTCTTGAAGCAAAAGTAACCATCTAATAACTCACCTGATTACAATAGGTTTATTCATTATAAATTGAATTGCAGAATGATCAATATGAACAAACATTTTATATCCCATAATATAATGATGAAACTTATTAATGGCATAAACAACAACTAAAAAATCCTTTTTGGTTACAGTATAATTTACCTCAGCCCCTGTGAAATTCTTGTTGATTTAGTAAATGGAGTAGAAGAGATTATCTTCTTTCTATCCAAGGATAGGCCCCATGGAACAATCTGAGGCATCGGTGTGAATATGAAAAGGTAGTTCCCAGTTCAAACCTCTGAGTACTAGTGTGGTGACAAGCTTGTTCGTAATGGTTTTAAAAGCCTCTTGACATTCTATTGTCTAGGAGAAAATGACATCTTTCACTAGCAAAGAAAACAAGGGGGAGGAAATCTTACTAAAATTTTGGATAAACCTCCTATAGTACCCTACATGGCCTAGAAAACTACGCACATCCTTTTGACTAGTGGGTGTAGGAAAGTCTTCAATAATCTTGTATCTTTTTTGGGATTGACTTGAATACCCTTAAAAGAAATATAATGGCCAATTACTATCCCTTTTGTCATAAGCATATGTCACTTTTCATGACTTAGTGATAAATTAGTGTCTATACAACGTCTAAGTACCTTTTTCTAGATTTTATTTAGCCTTCATAAGTATTACAATGGACAGTAAAATCTTCCATATAAACCTCAACACTATAATTTACAAGATCCACAAAAATTCTCAAAACTTCCCTTTGAAAAGTGGCAAGGGCATTACATATATCGAATGACAAAACGTTATAGGAAAAAATGCCCCAAGGACAAGTGAAAGTAGTCTTGTCCTAGTCCTCAAGTGCTATGTGAATCTGTTTGTAGCCACTAAACCCATCCAAAAAAGAGAACTTCTTACTTGAGTTTCCAACACTTGATAAATAAATGGAAATGGGAAGTGATCCTTTTTAGTAGATTTATTAAGTGCTCTATAATCAACACAAATTCTCCACTTACCATTTTTCTTGGGAACCACAACTAGAGGAGAGACCCACTAACTATCTCAAATAGGATATATAAACCCAGCATTTAAATTTTTTTGTAACTCCTCTTTAACTATTTCATGCAAGATGGGATTGAGTCGTCACTTTGGTTGCCTAACTAGATGACTACCTTCTTCAATGTAAATATGATGGGTGTAGGTGTCAGGATGAATGCCACACATATCTTGGTATTCCCAAGCAAATGAGTCTTTATTTGTTCTAAGTATGGCAATAAGGTCTTAGATTTTCTTAATGGTTAAATGTGGATTAATATTAAGTGTATGATTAGGCAAAATTTCCATAGCTTCTGATTGTGTAGGTGAGTTAATGGCTAATACTTGGGAGGTGAATGCCATATTGCCAGAATTTCTAGAAGATAAAAATGAATTGTACAAACAATTGAGGTAGCAACTGATGCAACGTGACAAAGTGTTGAACAAATCATGAGCTACCTACCAATGGAAAGTTTCCAAAAGGACAAGGAGTATTTATACCTGAATGAAGAACCATGCTTTCAAAAGATTCATTAGATGCATATCTATTCTGAAGAAAATTAACAAGAATATTAGCCTCGGTAGGTTCTTCCATATCTAAGGCTTGATCAATTTTCAAGGGGAAATGACTCATCCAAGTCACTATCAAACCATACTAGATCCTCCATCTCGAATAGGGGTTGCACTGGCAGGTATAAAGTCAACTATTTCTTGTGCTTGCCATTGGAAATGACCATGTTTCCTGACCAACAATTGATGAATGCATCTGCATCTACTAACCAAGGTCATCCCAAAATCAAGGGGTATCACCTCAACTTAATCTTTGGCTGCAAAACCATAAAGTCGGTTGGGTATTCCCATGAATCAATAGAAAGGATTACATCTTCAATCATACCCTCTGGTTTGACCAAAGATCGATCTTCCATTTGGAGAACTATGGGAGTAGACATAAGTCCCTCTAGTGACAATATTTCCTTTGTTTTATTTGTCATAACATTAATTGTAGCACCCAAATCCACAAGGCTATTAGGAATGCTTACTTTACCAATAGATACCTTGATGATAGGACTCCTTGGATCTAAGTACTTAGGAATGGTTGTGTTCCCGAGCATAAGATCTACCAATTGTCTAATAACTTGGAAAGTCTTCAGGTCTTGCTTCTTCTTTTGCTTCTGAGTACATAGATCCCAAACTATTTTTGTATAGACAAGAATGTCTTAGATAGGCTGCAACAAAAGAATCTTGATGTTAACATTGTGTAACTCATTAACAAGATCACATTTGGGTTGAGAGACTTCCCTTTGTATTGGTTCAAACTGAAATCGGTCGAAAAGGGAGGTTCTTTAATTGGCTCTACTTTAGTTTCTTCATTGATCTTTGTGATGGTGGGCCCCTGAAGAGCCTTTTCCAATATTAATTGAACTCCATCTAATTTTATTGTATTTATAGGATAAGTACAGTAACCTGTTGCCTCATTATTATACATGAGTTGTGTTGCCTTATTGTTGATATTTGGGTTTGATTGGGCTGACATTGGTGTAGGCTTTAGTGGTTGTGTTGGACTTGTTGGCTGAGCAGATGATGATGGTATGGTCAAAATAAATTTTTGTGACTACTGGTATGGGTTGATCATGGGAGGGGGTGGAAATTTTGGTTGTGATGGTTATGGTTGTTGGTACGGTGAAGGTTGTGGTGGTTGTCATCTCCATGCGTATTGCCATGGTTGTGAAGCATATTGATATTGTGGCATCCATTGAGGGTATGCCGAGGGTTGTTGCCAACCCCCATACCATTGAGGTTGATTGGAAAAAGAATTGGGTTGGCAAGGTCTCTAAGCAAGATAATCATTCATCATGCCAGGGTGCATTATTGAAGGTGGAAAAGGTCTCCTAGGGGCCATGTAGTAGACAAGTTCCTCAAAATATTCCATATCCAGCACACCTACAAGAAGAGGCCTTAAGGTAGAACTTCTATTGACTTCTTCTAAGGATGAAATGTTTGTCCTATTGTAAGGGAAATACTCACTACTATGTCTCTTACAACAAGTTGGGAAAAACACAGCCAAGGCCTTTTCGGCTTCCTCTTGCTTCCTATGGGTATATAGAATGTCTATTTGTTTATCCATATGATTTAACAAATAAATTTTAAGATCCTCAAGTAAATTGCATCTTTCACACTTTGTTATACCTATTGCATTACTTGGAGCATAAGGCTTACTTGGATAGTTCCTTCTCGAACGTTGAGACCTTGAATAATTCTTGCAAATGTCACAAATATTGTCAAAGTCCATTTTAGAAATTTTCCCTTTACCCATTAAATTTAATGCTTCCATAGTATCATCTCTTATGCCTCTAAGAAACAAAATTTTAACATCAAGAGTTAGCCCTTGTTGTTGTGATCATTGAAAACTGAACATGAAGCATTTGAGGTAATCTTCCACGGACTCATCTTCTTTCTATGTCATGTGAAAGATTTTATCCCACCTCTTTTGTTTTACAGTACTCCTAGTACTTGGTAAAAAATAATTCCTTCATGACTTCCCATGTTCTAATATTCCCGAGGTTCATGAACTAACGCAAGGCTACATCCTTTAATGTAGCTGAGAACAATTTGAGCTTCTGCACATCACTCTGATAATCATAGTTGTGGCACAACACATCAAAGTCAAATAAAAACATGTCAGGATCCTCAATAGAAAGACCACGAAAAAATGGTAAAGCAGAGTAAGGAATATTTTTCATAGGAGCATCCTCTTCAGGGTGTGTAATGGGGAACTCAAAGGTGACCGGGTTGTGGGATAATGCTCTCGCATCATGGTTGTTGTTGTTGTTGTTGTTGGGATCAACCATGACGTCTAGTGCCCAAGGGGTAAAGTTGGTTTTAAATGGCTCTTGGGTTTTTGAGAATGGACTAGCTTCTAACCTGTAAGATTCTTGAAAGAAATTTTCAACCTTTCTTCACAATAATTTAGAAGACCCTGGATAGGTACCTGCAAGTGTCTCAACAATACTAGACCCTATAACACACTCCTCAATATTGAGCTCAGGTAAATCTAATGATTGTAGTTTAGTTTTCATTTTTTCTCATGTTGAACTACTTCCTTCAATGGATGGCTTTGACCTATTTTGCAATCCTTCAGGTTGTGGTCCCTCAATGGATGTTTTTTATTTGTTTTTAAGTTTCTCGAGTTGTGAACTACTTACCTTTTTTTTTCTAATAAATCTTCCTCTACTATCCCTACTACGATTCATGCACCTAAATGACTTATAGTAGCACAAATCAGGAGTATTAACCTTAACAAGGTTGACAATTGTATATGATTTTCTTTTGACATACTGGTCCTAACTCAACTTGCTATGATTTCAAGCCTTTAATATCTTTCCCTGGAAATGATGCCAAAATGATTGGATTAAACTGTGGTTGATATGATGGGTAAAACTATCCTTGTAATTTTATCTTAGTTTGGGTAGATGAGTCTGAATAATTCCTTGAGAGTTCTAAAGTTTCCTTAGTTTATTCCTCTATGTCAATCTGAGGGTCATGAAATTGTGAAAGATATTGGGGTTGTTTGCCTAAGGGATAAACCTAGAAATCCAAGTGGGGATGGATGTAACTACACGCAAATTGCATTTGGTCAGAATTCTAGTTTTCAAACTTCATGTCACATGTGTGACAGGAACCTAGCCAAACAATTCGCAACAAAAGTGGATTAAAAACTAAAAAATAAAACAAACGTAATGATTCTTACTAAAACTAAACTAATAGAAATAGATGAACGCTGGAATGTGAGGTGCTAAATAAATTCTACACACATTAATCAACACTCCAATTAACCCTATCTGCTAAATCAAATTCACACTGAACAAGAAATACATAGATTAAATATGCTTATAAAATAGTCTACTAAATCAAATGTACTTGTAGCACGATATCAAAACAAATGTATCAATCACTAATACATCCAATAATCATTAACAACACATTGAATGATTTGACTTTAATAGTGTAAACATCCAAATTTGGACACTTGATTTATCCAAATTTATCACTTTTCATCTAAACATCCTCTTATCCGAGTTAGTTAAGTAATATTACTATTATTTAATTAATATCTTTAATTCTGCCAAATCCCTAAGGTATTTAATTAATAATTAAATACCTTACCCTCTTTGATCCTCTTTTCATCAAATAAATTAAATAAATATTACATTTATTTAATTCCTCACATGTCATTTTCATCTAATCCTAATCCATTTCCTAATCTCTTCATTAAGGATGTGCACATGCCTAATCCTTGATTAGGATGTGTCACATCCTCCAACTTTTGCAAGTTGGCCTTTAATCCTAATTAACCCCTAATTATCCTCTAATTACTGATTAGTCAAACCTAATTAGTACCTTGGTCAACTCTTCCCCCCCAAGGAATTTTTAATTCCTTTTTATTTATCTTAGATTCCCCTCTTTTATATGTGAATTTTTAATTCACATTCTATCCTTCCAAGGCTTCTAGAACCTTGGACTTGTCACAATCTCCACATGTGACCAAGTCCCACCTTTTTGGAGCCCACCTTTTATCCTCTAGATCCTCCTAGGAATTATCCCCAACCACCTTTCCTTTTCCCATGTAGATTTTTGAGGAATTCCAAAATTCCTCAAATGTCCCTTTCACTCCCACTTGGGGACAAGGAATCTCTTTTTGAGGAAATCTCTTCACTCCCCAAGGTGCTTGGAAGGTACTTGTCCTTCCTCCACCTCATGTACCTTCTTGACACCTCACCTCCATCTCATCTCCCCTTAGCCACTTCACCATCCACATGTCAAGATGTGAGGGCTTGTGAGTTCTCAACCCACCATAGCCCTTCATCTTGGCCTTGTTGGATGCATCTTGACCGTTGAATTCTCTAGAGAATTCAAATTCTTCTATAAATACCCCCTCCTCAAGGGCATTTTAAAAAACACTTGGCCATTTGATAACTACAAGCTGCCAATTTGCACTTTCAATCCTTTGCCATCATCTAGCCATCTCTTTTAATCATTTTGCACATTTAATCTTGCATTTAGTCACTCAAGAAATCATCTAAGGAGCACACAAAATCATCCCAAGCAAGGGCCAATCAAGGAGACATCAACAGCAAGGAAGGTGAAATCGTTTATATCTTGTTTTATCCATTTTCCTTCTTGTCTTATCACTCTTTTGGCTAATCTTGAAGTGTCATTAGTCTTTTATCACTTACATTTTTTGGTTATTTTGCACGTTAGAAAAGGATAAAATTCTTAGGATCACAAATAGTAATCAATTGATACCTTTGCATAAAAATAGAATCAGCTTGTTTCAAACTATTATAATTTCAATTCCAATTATAATTTTTGAATAGACTGAAAATACTTAAACACAAACCACACTTTAATATACTGTCCAACACGTGAATTGAAACAAAATCAAATGCATTCCACACGCTAACATAAGAAGTCACTAGATAACTGCAGAGTGGGCCCTGACTCCTTGGTTGTCAAATGACGAATTATAACCACGAACTATACACTAATTATTCATCAATAGAGGAAATGAATTCACAAAGTTGAAAAACTGCAGAAATTCATTAACAGATGTTCTTGTTCTTGATCGTACACACATACATAAACTGATTATCTAAACTAATGATAAGTTTATAATAAGTTCAAGGTTTTTTGGCTCTCGGTGACCTATCTATGAAATTCGACTAAATTCCATAGGCCGCTATAACAATAAAACAATCTTAAATTATTTTTATCAAAATGATCGGTTTCCCAACTAATTCTAAGCAACATTGCTCCACTGATCTTTCATGACTCCATCTCCTCAACAACTACAACTTTTCCTTCAATAAATTTTTGTCATTAAACCACAAAACGGTTAACAACTTTATATATTTTGGCATCTTTAATAGTATTAATTTCCATTCACATTTTATCAAACATCTAAAGTTCCTGAGACAAATGGTGACAATAATTCAAGGTGAAGGATAGTAAAAAGAGGAAAACAAATAGTTAAATTAAAGGCTCTTTTAACCCTCATCAATACATCTACTAAGATATGTGGAAAAGGTTCAAACAGTTTTGATGGAAAGAATAATACTGATGATGTTCTCTATGTTAAGTGTTTAAGACATAACCTCTTGAGTGTTGGACAAATGTGTAGCGAAATATACAATCTTATGTTTCAGGATGATGGTTGTGAGATCAAAAAAGGCTCTGAAACTGTGGTTGGTGTTGGACAAAAGATGAGTGGAAATGTCTATCAACTCAAAGGTTTTGATGGTTATTGTTCAATGACTCAAATCAATGAGAGTTGGATATGGCATACAACAATGTGCCACATCAATTTTGATAACCTAGTGAAAATAAGTTTATTTCAAGCTATGAGAGACCTCCCAAAGATTACAAAGCCTATCAGTGTTGTTTGTAAGGAATGTCAATTTGGAAAGAAAGCAAGAAGAAGTTTCAAAATCAAAGAAAAATCTTCTACCATACTATTGGAATCGGTGCATACAAATTTTTGTGGTCCTACTAGAGTAAGAAGTCTTCAAGGTGACAGGTATTTCATGCTATTGATTGATCATTATTCTAAAATGAGATGGATTACTTTTCTCAAAGAAAAATTAGAAGCCTTTGATAAGTTTAAAGTATTCAAAGTTATGGTTGAGAATGAAATGGATATGAAAATAAAATGCTTGAGATTTGATAGATGTGGAGAGTTCACCTCCAATGATTTCAATATCTTTTGTGAAAATCATGGAATAAAGAGGTATTTATCTGCCCCTAGGAATCCTTAGCAGAATGGAGTGGTTGAAAGAAAGAATACGACTATTCAAAAAGATGAAAAGACAATGATGAAAGAAGCAAATCTACCAAAATTCTACTAGACAGAAGAGTTTCATATTGTTGTTTACATACTTAACAAAATGCAAGCAAGAGAAAACAACACAAAGACTCCTTGTGAGCTATGGTATGGAAGGATTCCTATTATCAAATACTTTAGAGTGTTTGGAAGCAAATGCTATATCAAAAGAGATGAAAAAAGCTTAGGATATTTTGATGCACAGTTTGATGAAAGTATCTTTCTTGGATATTTTACTAGAAGCATGTTGGAAATAGGATGTCATTTAATTGCAATCATAAACATTATTTATTTCATGTATCTCCTAAGTCCTTGGAAAATTTTCCCCAACACTAGGATTAGAAAGAGATTAATATTGAATGAAATAATCATGTTAATTGACATTTGTAATTAATTCTAAATGATAGGAGCATGTGAGGGCATCCAAGATAAGTTCCTAAATAGCAGGGGTGCATGGGGCACCCACATGAAAGGTGGAACACACCTTGAGTTAAGTTAATTGTTTGGAGTAAAAGGTAACACTTATGTAATGCATGCAAAGATCCTAGAAGTTAGGGATTGATGTTTACATACATGAAGTTCAGTTCAATTCAGTTATCTTTAGTTAGTTTTAGTTGAATGCTAGTTGAACTCAATTAACTTGAATGCATGACTAATGACTTGAGTTGCATGACAAATAACATGTGAATACTTTCAATTAACAGGGGATGATCATTCTTGCATGAATGAATGAGAGATGTTTTAGTTTACAAAGAATGACTTGGACCCACCTTGGGTGCCCAAGTTGGCTTCTTGGAGTTAACACTTTTGCATGCTAAGATATTTTAGAAGGCTGAGTTAAGTGGGCCCATTCTTGGGCACCAACTTTGAGGATAAGATTTGAAGATATCTTCAAAATAAAGGTTGAGTTATGACTTTAGTTTGGGATGCCCAAATGGATGAAGGAGTTCATTTGACATTGTTCTTCATTGTTGAACTCTACTTGAAAGAGATAGGTGTAGGTTTTTGGTGATAAGCTTTGAACTTTGTAATTGTAACTCTTTGGAGTCTACAAGGTTGATTATTTTCTATTTATCTCAAGCAAGTTGAAGAGAGTTTGTACCAGTTTTTATTACAAGTTGTGAAGAAGATTTGTTGAAGGCAAAAGAAGCATCTCAAGCAAGGATTGGAATTATTGTAATCTTATTCTGAGATTAAATAATACATTGATTCTTGGTGGAGTTTTTTTCCGAAAGGGTTTCTCCATGGTATATGTTGTGTATCTTCTAATATTCTGTCTGTTTCTTCTACAACCTTCTGTCTTCATTCTACAAATCATAAAATGAATTAATTAGATAATCACCCACGAAGAATTTGTAACAAAGAATACATATTTAGATCAGCAATCATAAAGTTTTACAAAGTATTAAGCTACATAAACACCTCAATTTTGTCACGACTCCTCCTCCCTAACTTTTACTGCACAATTTTGATAGACTTTAATGCAGGAACACATGTTAAATCCAGACTAAAAATCTAATACTCATATGCTTGAAAATCTTGCCTGTCATTAATTATTGATTGAAAACTTGAGAGAAGAATTTGAATGTCGACCAAATTCAATGGACAACTATGGAGTTAAGGTGTCATGCATGAATTAGAAAAGGAAATTTTGCCCACGTTTTTAATAGAAAACTGCACAGTGAATCAAATCCAGATAAGCAAATTAAAGTTTTAGTCAGCATAGACCTACTGGTAGGTCACATTCTGCCGTCTTCAGCCGCCCAACGCCGAATTCACTGCCGAATTCACTGACTTTGTATCATTCATGTGGGTTGTGAATCAACTGCCACAATAAATTGCAGGTCTAACCATGTTCTACAGTTTACAATGAATTTAATGCGTTATATCCATAAAATGAGGAATGGATTTCTGTTTTAGAAGGAGAAATTGAACGTTCTGTGGGAGACTCTAGAGAGATGCTTGATTTCAGACTTCAGGAAGGAGGAGAGCCAACCTGGGCGCACTGATCACTTAGATCTCTTCCAAGAATCAGCGCACACAAGTAGGTATCTTACCTGTCCATTTTGATATGCAACATATTTGATCTCCCGCTGTCTCTGTCAAATATATGCATAGATTAAACAAGTATGGTAGTCAGCTATGACTAATCTTAAATCGTTGCTTGTGCTTATATTCATTTTCTTTGATTTATGAGTCACCATGATCTGAGTTTATTCTCAGCTTGTATTTTCTTGCACCTATCAAGTTTGATTTTGTTTTTTTTTTGTTTTTTTCAATTTTCCTTGTGGTTGGCATTTGGGTAGAATTTGAATCACTGCTATGAGATGATAGGGCATTCATTTATATTAGACAAAAGCTCTTAAGGAAGTTTTTATCCTGTAGGTTAAAGTCCAAGTATGCAATTTGATCTTAGGAAAATTCATAATCATATTCTTATGTGTTGTTTGTATTGTATTGGTAATCTAGAATATGCTACTTTATATTGTCTGATATCCAACCCATGGTGATAGAGTAGGTTTCGACATACTTAAAATTTAATATTATATATATATATATATTTATCAATCATGCATACTTTCTCTTTTTGAAAATTTGGTGTAAGACATGCCTTTATGGTTCCAATTATCTCTATTGCCTCAATTACTTTATTTAGGAGATATATATGTATTTGGTTACAATCTTTTGTTTAATGCCCTTTTATAAATGAGGGTAAAATTTAAATATTTTGGGTTAAGTGATATTCAAGGTCTATGTACTGAAAGACAAGGCCATGTAAATATGGTTACTCTAATATGTTAGATGAATGAACGGACCTTGTTGCTTTTCTTACTGAAATTTGAATTGGTGCATATAAATGGGCATCGATCTAAGATATTAATAACCATCCTTAATTTTTATTTCATAATAATTGAATGTTGATTTGGTATTTAGATATATACATATTTCCTTATACGATCTAATCCGTTAGGGAGTCTTACCAAACACTTGGCATTTGTAAATTATTTCTAGTATGATTAGAAATTTGCAAATAATCAAATTAAAGATATTGTTAGCCTAAAACCACGTATTAACATTGATAAAATTATCTTGATATATTGAAGCATTCAAGTTCTCTTTTATTCTAGTTGGTCTAGGACCTTCAATTTAAATACAAAGAACAATGAAACCCCTTCTACACAAAGGTAGTTCTTCTATAAAAAAAAAAATAGACAACACAAGTACTCCATTACTCTAGTTAGTGTTGAATAGTTACTTTATTACATTCCATAATATAGTCATTGGAATTTTCACATCCTAATGCTACATAAACTATCTAGAAGAATAGAAATATGAGTGGAATAATAGGACTCTAATCCTTGCAATAATTCTTGAAGATATTTAAACTCTAGGTAAAATTGATTATGTGTGCGTCTTTGATAAGGGAAGTAGGGAATGATATATGTTAGGGAATTTTTCAAAATAATAAAGTACTCACTTAATTACGTTGCATGGGGATTTTATTTTTTTGTAAATGGTTAAATAATTCTTCTTACTATAAATTGTTGACCAATGCTTGTTGATTTATTTTTAATGAATATTATTAAAATTACCATGCATTATGTGTTTACTAAGATTAAGTATGTTAGACATAGATTTGAAACTAATCAAAAAAAAAGGAAAACAAAACTAGCAGCGTTCGGTATTAACGATGCCTCTGGATCATGTTTACGGGTAAAGCCATCGCGCTTGAGCTACTGCATCTATAGCCTAACACAGCTGCAATAACGGCGTCTGTGGCATCGTCCCTATAAATCGCCGGGGAGAAATAAGGGACATGAGTTGTTTAAAATCCAAAGGGAGGGAAATCCCCTTTGGATCGATAATCTAAAAAGATAAAACAAAAATGAATCAAATCTGCTAGTGACAACCTAGAAAATTGTAACTTAGGAATTTTCAATGGTGCAAATGTAATTCTAACTCAAAGATAAAATCATGTGGATAAATCATTAGGGAATCATTTAAACGGGTCAAGGGAGACGAACTTCATTAGGGAGTAAGGTTAGATGAATGTTAATAGGTAAACAATAAATGGTCAAGGCGATCGTTTATTATCCATGCTTACCATCGTGGGTAGCAGCTGTAGAGGAACTGTCTAGGGAAAATAAAAACCCTAGAAAGGGTTGCATACCCGCTTTATAACAGTTCACATAAACATAGCCTAGAAAATAGAACTACATATTTTATGCCTTGATCCCGTTTGGAAGTAGGGTATGTAGGCAGTTTGGGAAATGAAGGATGCTCCCAGCACTCAGGCGTTCGGGGATGGGGTTTAGGGATGGAGAGATCACATAACTAGTTATAAGAGATAATCAACTAAGATACATACAACTATACTCAGAAGAATCCCGTATGGATTGCTTGATACCCTGGGGCCATTAGGCTAAATTCCGAGGCAGGTTCAAGCTTAGAATTACAATTTACATACCCCTGAGGACGACGACCTCGGTACACTTTTGGAAGAAAGTGCGGTCATCAGGGAAGCAACTCAGGATCCGGATGATCCCGATGAGTTCAAGACTCTGGCCAGAGCACATACCTATCATATGATAGATGCCTGCCTCGTTTAGGTGGATGCCTATTCTGATTATATGAATAGATGTATTCCTATTCCATATGAATAGATGAAGTGAATTCATGTTCCGTATGAATAGATGATATATTTGTCCTGTATGGATAGAAGTTCCCAAGTATACTTGTGAATGAATACTTGAAAAAAAAATATAGTGGTATTTCGGTTAAAATTAATTGGGTCTTTACAAATTTTCAATATTTTGTATCAAAGCTAAGGTTGGGTAGAGTATTGGGATGCCTTTCTCTTAAAAGATTGAAGGTTTTTTGGCTATAGTGGGAGCTTTTATTATTTTTGTAATTGCTGATTTTGGAAAATAAGTTTTGTTACAATGAATTTTTGTTTAGATATTGAAAGGTTCAATGGATCTAATTATGAGATGTGGAAACTAAAAATGGAGGATCTCCTTGAAGAGAGATATCAATGGTTAGTTGTTGGTAATGAGACAAAGTCACCTACAATGATGTCAAATGAGAATTGGGAAAGCTTGATAAGAAGGAAAGAGGGACCATAAGATTATGTCTTGTTGATGTTGTTCTCTTGAATGTTTCAAAAGAAACTATTGCATATAAGTTGTGTAAGAGAATAGGTGATATTTATCAAACTAAAAGTCTTACTAATAAGTTGTATCTAAAAAGACAGTTGTATTCTTTAAAGATAAAAGATAGTGATTCTATTGCAAATCATTTGAATGATTTTAATTTGATTCTAAGTCAATTAGCATCTATAGATGTAAAGTTAGAAGATGAAGATAAATGCATTTTGTTACTTTGTTCTTTACCAATGTATTAGGAAAATCTAATTGTTGCTATTAGTGGTAGTGGTGCAGATCCTAAGATGGACAATATAATTCCTACTCTCCTATTAGAGGAGATGAGGAGGAAGTCTAAAGAGGGAATCCAAGATGCCTTGTTTGTAAAAGGTAGGACTGAGAAAAGGAACCTAAGGGAGACAAGGAAGGAAAGGGTAAGTCCAAAGAATGGACTAAAACCCCTAGTAAGAGTAAGGTAATTTGTTGGAATTGTGGGAAACCAGGAAATGTGAAGGATTGTAAGAACACGAGAGTTTTGATTCTTCTATAGAGGAATCCTCGGATGTCACTAATGATGCATTGGTTATTTCAACTAATAGTATTTGTGATAAATTTTTGCTTCGTGTTTTAGAGTGATCTTCATGGAGAGGATGGTAGTCACAATGCCTATGTAACTCCATACCACAGTTCAATGGGAGTTGTTGGTAGTGACATGAATGCATCATTGGTAAGGTTATCTTCATGTGATTTGGGATATGGTTTTTTCTTGGTCTAGAATGGTTGCTATTATTTCATGGTTTACTCTTGATTCTAGATTAGAGTTTGGCATATTACATGTTCTCTTGAGACCAGGATGTATGTTATGGTGCATGTGATCTCCTAGGAGGAGATGGTTAGATCATGGATGTCATGTTTACATTCAAGATTGGAGCTTTGACATTGATCTTGTGTAGTTCTCTTATGTATTGGGTACATTAATCATTTGCTTGATTAATTCATGATAGTGCCATGTTACATTTGGAGTTTGGAATGGATTGGTTGGTTACAGGTCCTCATGGGCACTTGGAGAAATACGTGAGGCTTGAGTTCTATTATGGTAAGAGATATATGTTGGAATGGTTACTTGTAAGAAAAGCTATTTTCAACAGTAAAGACCGAGAATCCTACAACTTGGTTGAACGTGAGTTCAACACACTCGGTGGTTTCACATGCCTCCAAAGAGGCAGTTTGGATAAAGAGACTTGGGAAAGGTATTGGTTTTAATTGCAAGTAAGTTAAACTTGAATGTGATAGTCAGAGTGCTATGTGTTTAGCCAAAAATCTTATGTATCATGCCCGTACTAAGCATGTTGATGTTAAGTATCCATTTGTGCGAGAAATGGTTGAGAGTGGTAAGGTATTAATTGAGAAAGTTGACACTTTAATTAATGTTGTAGATTATCTTATGAAACCAATTCCTACATATAAGTTCTTTGGTTTTAATCATTTGCTTGGAACTTCATGATTATGCAGGTTGCACTTGAAGTTGGCATGGATTGATTAGTTGGTGCATGAAGGTCATTAGCCTTGAGTCTTGTACTTGATTTATAATAATTATTCCTTGTTTAGAATAATTGCAATGTATAATGTCAAGTGGGAGAATGTTGGAAATAGGATGCCATTTAATTGCAATCATAAACATTATTTATTTCATGTATCTCCTAAGTCTTTGGAAAGTGTTCCCCAACACTAGGATTAGAAAGAAATTAATATTGAATGAAATGATCATGTTAATTGACATTTGTAATTAATTCTAAATGATAGGAGCATGTGAGGGAATCCAAGATGAGTTCCTAAATAATAGGGGCACATGGGACACCCACATGGAAGGTGGAACCTACCTTGAGTTAAGTTAATTGTTTGGAGTAAAAGGTAACACTTATGTAATGCATATAAAGATCCTAGAAGTTAGAGATTGATGTTTACATGCATGAAGTTCAGTTCAGTTCAGTTCAGTTATCTTCAGTTAGTTTTAGTTGAATGCTAGTTAGCTTTAGTTAATTTGGAATGCACAACTAATGACTTGAGTTGAATGACAGGTAACAGGTGACCACTTTCAGTTAACAAGGGATGATCATTCTTGCATGAATGGTGGAGAGATATGTTTTAGTTAATAGAGAATAACTTGGACCCACCTTGAGCACCCAAGTTAGCTTCTTGGAGTTAACACTTTTGCATGTTAAGATATTTTAGAAGGCTGAATTAAGTGGGCCCATTCTTGGGCGCCAACTTTGAGGATAAGCTTTGAAGATATCTTCGGAATAAAGGTTGAGTTATAACTTTAGTTTGGGATGCCCAAATGGATGAAGGAGTTGATTTGACATTGTTCTTCACAGTTGAACTCTACTTGCAAGAGATAGGCGTAGGTTTTTGGTGATAAGCTCTGAGCGTTGTAATTGTAACTCTTTGGAGTTTACAAGGTTGATTATTTCCTATTTATTTCAAGCAAGTTGAAGAAAGTTTGTGTAAGTTTTTATTGCAGATTGTGAAGAAGATTTGTTGAAGGCAAAAGAAGCATCTCAAGCAAGGATTGGAATTATTGTAATCTTATTTTGGGATTAAATAATACATTGATTTTTGGTAGAGTTTTTTCCTGAAACAATTTCTCCATAGTATATGTTGTGTATTTTCTAATATCTTGTCTAATTCTTCTACAACCTTTTTTCTTCATTCTACAAATGATAAAATGAATTAATTAGATAATCACCCACAAAGAATTCGTAACAAAGAATACATATTTAGATTAGCAATCATAAAGTTTTACAAAGTATTAAGCTACATAAACACCTCAATTTTCAACAAAGCAAAGCATGTCAATGATACAACAAGAGGCTAAGAAAGATTGTTGAGAGTGCAAGTGTCAAGGTTGATGAAGAATTACAAAAGAAATAAGTGGTGATAGATGGATATGAATCAAATGAGTCTTCTAGTAGAGAACAAGAAAAAGGTAAGGACAAAAAGTGTAGATTGAAGAAGAAGAAGCTTCGAAAAGAATTCATAGAACTCCTAAGTATGTGTAGAAGAATCATTTTGAAGAACAAATGATTGGTGAAAAGAGAAAATGTGTACTAACAAGAAGGAAAGTTGTTGAAGAAAGGGTGAATCTATGTTTACTTTATGAATTTGAACCTAAAATAGTGATTGAAGCATGCAAGGATGAGTATTGGAACAAGGCTATGGAAGAATAACTATTGCAAATTGAGAAAAACTAGACTTGGGAACTTGTCCCAAGACCAGTAAACAAGAATATGATTGGAAATAAGTGGGTATTCTAGAACAAACTATATGAGAATGGACAAGTGGTAAGAAATAAGGCAAGACTTGTGTGTGAAGGCTACTGAAAAGTAGAAGGAATAGATTTTGAGGAAACATTTTCCCTAGTGGTAAGAATGGAAGCTATCAAGATGTTTTTAGCTTTTGTAGCACATAAGGATTTAAACGTATATCAAATGCATGTAAAGTTTGATTTCTTGAATAGTGAATTGGAAGAAGAGGTATACATATAATAGTCAGAAGGATTTCATTTATCAGATAAATCAAATATGGTTTGCGGATTGAAAAATGCATTATATGGACTGAAGCAACCTCCCAAAGCTTGGTATGCAAGGTTAGACAAGTACTTGTTACAAGGATACAATAAATATATCGCAGATAGCAATCTTACTTCAGAGTTGAAAAAGATCAAATCTTGATTGTGGTTGTGTATGTTGATGACATTTTTGGAGGAAATGAAATTATGTGTAAAAAATTTATAGAAGAGATGCAAAAAGAATTTTAAATGTCAATGTTTGGGGAGATGAATTTCTTCCTTGGGCTACAAATCAATCAGACAGATAAAGGTATTTCCATTTAACAATCAAAGTATGTCAAGGAAATGTTGAATAAGTTTGGAATGGAAGATTCTAAATTGATATGTACCTCGATGGTTACTAGTTGCAAGTTGAGCAAGAATGATGAAACCCCTAAAGCCATCAAAGCAAGTATAGATCAATGATTGGAGGAATGCTATATCTAACTATGACTAGACCAGATATCATACATGCAATCTGTCTTATGGCTATATTTCAAGATCCTAGAGAGTCACATGTTGCAGCAGTGAAGAGGATATTTAGATACTTGAAGGGCACTCTCGATCATGGCTTGTGGTATCCAAAGGATATCAACTTTACTCTAAGTGCTTACATCGATTCAAATTGTGTTGGTTGCATAGTTGAGAGAAAAAAGTACAAGTGGTGGTGCATTCTTTCTTGAATGTAGATTGGTGTCATGGTGAAGCAAGAAACAAGATTCAGTGCCCTTATCTATTGCAAAGGTATAATACATTGCAGTAGCATCTTGCTGCACACGAGTGTTGTGGATGAGGCAAACATTAAAGAATATCAAAGGTGTATATGATGAACCAATTTCTATCTTCTATGATAATACAAGTGTTATTAACATATCAAATAATTTGGTAATACATTCAAGAATGAAGTATATCTCAATCCAATATCACTTTTTGAGAGAGAAGGCTGTAGAGAATGAAGTGAAGCTTGAATTATGCCTACAAAGGATCAGATTGTTGATATATTCACTAAGGCTCTTCCTAAGGCTACTTTTGAGTATCTCCATGAGAAGTTGGGGGTTATTTCCCCTCCTTAAACTAAATGCATCAATCCAATGGATCTCAAGATTCATTCTTTGGTCTGAACTGATGTTGGTGGCTACCTCTCAGGGGGAGTAGGTAGTGGCATTATTGGTTGTTGTAGTCAAGATGAGTGAGTGTTGTCATTATGTTGTGGTGGTTGATTGATGTAGTATGATGTGTGCTCCTAAGGGGGAGTATACATAGCAGTTTGATATCAATGGGAGGCATGCAAATTTGTTGCTCTTTTCCATTGATGTCAAAGGGGGAGAATGAGTCATGAAAAATGAGGTGAGCTAGTTGAAAAAGGGAGACAAAGTAATGAGTTAGTTGTGTAAAGGAGAAAAAAGAGATAATGAGTTGGTATGGAGAAAAATATTGAGGATCAAAGTTGTTTGGTATAGATGGTTTTTCACATCATGTGTTGTCATCAATAAAAAGGGGGAGATTGTTGCAAATATGTGCAGTTGGTGTTGTCATTGATGTCAAAAAGCTTTGATGTTATCATTGGTGTCAATTGTATAAGCAAGAGATTGTTGCAAGAGTGTGAGCAATTGGTATTGAGTTGATGTTGTCTTTGATGATGTTTTGATTAGTTGCATTATGTTGTCATTAGTAAGCTACTGGTGTCAACCTCTAGTGTTGTTTTTATAATCTTATGTCTATGGATGTATAGTTGAGTTTCTATGTTGTAGTTAGCTTGGTGGTGATGAGGAAGTGCTAAAGATGTTGAGGATATGTCTCTAGTGCTTGGTTTCCAAGTGCTTTTGAGAAAATTTGAATAGAAAGAGGAAACAATGTGTTGTGATGGTGTTCTACGTTGTAGAGTAGCATTTTGGTTTGCATTTCTTCTATGTTAAAGATCTACTTGTGTGGTTTGGATATGGTGATTAGAGGTGTTCAAAGGTGTTGCATCTAGAATTTGGTGTGTTGGATCGTTGTGTGGAGGAAGGTCTGTTCACCAATGTGTGAGTTGTGTATTGCAGAGGTGTCTAAGAGAAATGGATTTGTTTTGCATTTCTCCACAAAGTGGTTTCAAATCTCCCAAATCTAGAAGGGTGTTGATAGTGTTTGTATCTCTTCAATTGAAGTTGTTTGAGGTTTGGTGCTTCAAAAGTTAGTTTCTTGAGTTGTAGTGTATGGAAAAAGTATCTGAGTGTACTGGGTGTGTATATTCTTTATGTGAAATTTGTTGCAAAGGAATTTGTTAAATTTTAGGGTATTTGTGGAATATTCCAGATTATGTTGAAGTGGCATTTGTTTTTCATGAGTAGTTTTTGGATCAAAGCAAACATGTACATAATTGTTTAATGGTGTTTACTTATGTTTGACCAATCTTGGATATTTACACTAACTATGAAGTTTTGGTGTTTGTGGAAGCGTGGTATGGTGTGTATGAGTTAATTTAGGTCTAAGTTAAAAAATGTTGTGGTCCGCCTTCATTGCTTTCCACCACGGGAATGTTTTAGTGCCGACATAATTTGAATTTGCACAGTTGAGGTGCATAACCAACCTTGGAGAATGTTTTCAAGGTTGAAGATGGTATAAATATGTGTTGAATTGTTGAGGCATGATAAGATAGATGAGTGATGTGAATTGCAGAGTTGTGAGGTATGAATTTGTGAAATGCAGTGCAAGATTTCATGTGTTAGATTACTAGATGTAGCGAGCATAAGGTGTCTACAATGTTAATAAGACTCTGAAGGTGTTAGTGATGTTGTGGTGGACTTTTTTATTGCATTGAGATGGATTTCTCACTGTAACATTCTTCTCTATCTTTTTTTTCTTTTCTTTCAGTGAACCTTTGGCAATGAGCCTTTCTTTCTTTTGGGTAGTGAGTCATTTGTAATAAGTATTGGTATTACTTATATTGTGAGCTAATCCTCACCGTGCTTTTTCCCTTCTTGGGTGTTCCACGTAAATGCGATGTTCCATTATGCATGGTGTTGCTTTGGTTTTGTTTTTGTTATCTGCTTTCATGATAAATCATTCTAATAGATTAAGGGTTAATTGAATTAATGTGGATCTAAATGTTTGTAAGGGTTTTGAAGTTTTAAGGTACAATTGATTCACCCACCCCCTCTCAGTCAATTTTTTTGTGCATTCAACAACTCGGTCCTCCAAAATTAACTCCAATTTTATACCATGGGTGCATAGTACTCTACTCGGTCAGTTTCTAAACTCTGAATTTGTTTGCAGCTTTCCAAATTTACTATTTTTGCATCAAAGTAGTTCATTTGCATCATTGCATTTCATACAAAATGCATTTCCAAGTGCTCAAATTTAGATCTTAGGACTGATTAGATCACCTCTCAGGTTGCAATTCAATCTCATATCCTCGCCAATCTCAAATTGAATGACAAAGAACCAAACCATTGTGGGAAAAGCCCCTTTGAAACCTAAGGTCGAAAATCCCTAGGGTTCACTTTTCCCAACTTATCACATAGTAGATCATAAAATGATGTGAATAATTCTAGATAGAAGGATCTTATTGTACATCTTGGAAATGGATAAAAACTTTATGGCTCAATAAATAAAGATATAAAATTGATTATAAGAACACATTGATTCAATTATTCTTAAATGAAAGTATAAATGATAAGGATTGGTCAAAATTGGATTCTAGACCTTCCTTAAGATAAGTTTACAAATTTATCTCTAGAATAAATATTAAAAGAACTAACTGGTATATGATTTGTTCCCTCATGAAAAGCTAGACAAATATTTATTTTTTATGGCTATGAAGGTCTTATGGACCAAGAACCTATTCAACTTGATCTAGTATATATTTAAGACTAATGTACCACCTAGAACTAAAAACATGGAATGTATTACAAACTAATGTCCATACATACATGTACATCAAATTTATAAATGAACACACACACACACACATGTCCATAAATGTATATGAATTTAAACATAAATGTCCATCAAATATATAAATATAAATGAATATAAATGGATAAACATAAATATAAATGTCCATTTAAACATGTATAAATATATAAATGTCCACACACATGTCTAAAATAAATTTACATCGATAAACTTAAATATGTAGATCCATAAAGATTTGTTAGTGGATCCTAGTCAATTGACCCTCAAAGTGAGAATCATGCTCTAATAGATGCATAGACCCCTACAAAAATGTAATTATTTATTAAAATATTGATTGAAAAAATATAAATTATTATACCTGACTATATAATCATATCTCACCTATCCACTACTATCAAGTAACGTGTGTGTGTGTGTACACACTTTACCCTCAAACTATCTTGAGTATCACTTACTAGCTCAACCTACAAATGCAAATGTAGAAAATAAATATTGATTTCAAATATAATTTATTGTACATAACTACAAGAATATGTTTTAAATGATAAATATCTCACCTATCCTCTGTCATCAACTAAAGTGTGCGTACATCCATCATCTACCCTCGAACTAAGAGTATCATGGTCTACCAGCTCAACCTACAAATGCATATAAAAAAATATTAATTTCAAATATAAGATCTATGTAGGACTATTTAAGCACATATTTTAAATTTTACAATATAAATTTAACAAAAAAAGTTAAAAATTATATACTTGTGTACAATCCTTTGTAGCTAATATGATTTCCTCCATTACTTGGTGGATGATGTAAATTCTTTGATGAATATTGAGAGCACAACAAAGTTTATTTTGTGCAACGTGCTTATACCCTTGGTGGAAAGTTCACAAATTTGTTGGTGTTTCCATTTTACTCTTGCGAGGTATATGAGGAGAGAAAGAGATAATGATGGTATTAGGTGTATAATACAACTTGCCTAATGTTTGAATTATTAAATTATTTGTATTTATTAATTATTTTGTCCTCACATAGGAAAGGGAGCATCTCACTTTTATATACCCATGTGTTGGATATTTTGTCACTATTATGATTAAGAGAATCTTATGAGATTGTAAGATGTGGAAGTTAGTTATGATAGATTCTATGAAGTGTTGAAGGTTTCTTGGCTGCAATAAAAGATTTTTCTTTGTGTGGTTTTGCATATTTTTGGAAAGCACTAAAAACTATAGCTTCTACTTCCTCTATGGATATTAAAAATTTCAATTATACCAATTATGTGATGTAGAAGTTGAAGATAAAATATCTACTTGAAGAAAGAGATCAATGATTTCATATTTCACAAGAAAAAAAGCCATCATATATATATCTAATGAAGATTGGTTGAAACTAGACAAAAAACATGATAAACCATTTGGATGTTTCTTCTAGATTCTATTCTTTTAATTTTTTTGAGGAAGTCACCGCATTCAAGTTGTAAAAGAGGATTAGTGATATCTATCAAATGGAAGACCTTACTAACAAGTTTTATCTCAAAAGATATCATATTCATTAAAAATGAAATATGGTGAGTCTATTGCTCACCATTTAAATGTGCTGAATTTGATTGTAAGCTAGCTTTCTTTTATAAATGTTAAGAATCGAGAAGAGGATAAATACATCTTATTATGTTCCCCTTTACGCAATACTTGGAAAAATGTAATTGTTGTCATTAGCAATAGTGGTGCAAAGCCAAAAATTGACAATCTTATTGTTACTTTGATTTCACAGGAGAAAAGTAAATCCATGAATGAAGATTCAAAAGATTTTTTGCATGTGCAAAGAAGTTCCAAAGAAAAAAGAGGGCGTAAAGGGGATAAAAAGAAAGATACATCTAAGTCTACATAATGTTCTAAAACCCTAGAAAAAAGAATGAGTAAAATGTTGGAACCAAGGAAACAGAGAACACATGAAGAAGGAATGTAGAAATAAGAAAAAGAGTGTAGATTCCTCAACACAAATTTTTTTCTAATGACAATGATAAAGATGTTTTGTTTGTCTCTAATAACACTATTAATGATAATGCTTAGCTTATTGATTTAGGTTGTGATACATCTAGATCTAAAGAATGTTCTAAAACCCTAAAGAATGTTCTAAAACCCTAATGAAAATAAGAGTAAAATGTTGGGACCGTAGAAAAAAAAGACATGTGAAAAGAAATGTAGAAATAAAAAACAAATTTAAATTCATCCAAAAAAAAAATCTTCTAAAGACAATGATATTTTTTTTTAATTTCTACTAACATGAAAAAATGGCACGTAAAAGATTAACATATGTTGCTTATATAGAGTATGATGCAAATAATTGACACTGTTGTTTTCTCTCTCCTTCACAGGTGTTGCTCCGTAAAGACGAGGTAAATCAACCGGTGACAGATGGACAAGAGCTTCACCAAATTACAAGACGCTTATTTCACATATAAGTGCCTCTACTTCAGAAGTTGTGCTAAGCAAAGCCCATCAGCATGACAAATCGACCACTGTTCATAAACTTTCTTGGCTTCTCTTGAGACAACTTCCCCGAATATTTTTTGAGAAGTTCACCATCCAATATTAAGATACGTCCCCTTTTGTCACATCATAGAATGGCTGATCCTCAAATAGTGGATGATGTTTAAAGAAATTTTCAGTGGCAAATTGAATTGTTTCATTTTTTGTCTTTTCCGTTTGCCAATTTCAATAAGAGCGCATTTGTAATATGAATAAGTGTAGAAGAGTGGTTTGCGGATGAAATTTTACCAAGATATTGGATGAAGTGAATTTTCTCAGAACCAATGTAGACTGTGATATATTTCCATCTGAATGTGCTCTTGTTTGGCTTCTACTATGTACTCTAATCGATTGAGTCTTGACTGACAATTATTCGACCCTCGATCAAGCCATAGTTCAAAGAAGTTGGGTGGAGAGAATGCAAGTACAACTCTGTTGAATCCTATTACTAAATTGAGTAGTTGTAAGAAGTCGAATAGACAAGTTGGAGGTTCAACTGCATTAAAGAGTGAAAAAAAATTCTAAGAGGAATGCACCTAGATTTGAAGATGATGAGTTCAAGCCCAAAAAGTTGTTGATCTTACACAAATGCAAGGAATCATGAAAGCCAGATTCGATAGTATAGCAATTACATAAAGATTGCAAATTGATGCGAGAGAGAGTGGAAGAAATGGTGTTGAGGAACGAGAACCTTAAAAAGAGCATGAGCATGAAGAAACGATCATCTAAGCCACTTCAAAATTGAGAGGTAATCCAAAGGTTGATACCATTAATCTTTCTAGAAATTTGAATTCGAAGGAGCTAATATTATGTATGTATATATATATAGAGATATAAAGATATATATATATATATATATAAAGATATTTAGATTATGAGTAAATAGGTGACCCGGATAGAGAGAGTTTGTATGCTCCAAGTTGAAAGGACATACATCTATCATGTGGTATCATGTGCAATCATAGAGTTATAGTGAGGAAAGGAAAGATAAAAACAAAATAAAATTATTTCAAAGTTAAAAGGGGAAACTTCTAATGTGTTTGTTTAGGAAGCTGAAGAACTAGAAACAAAAATATGAGTCTGAAATTCTCTTACAAATTATATAAGTTGCAAAGTTCAAATAGAAAAATGATGAAAAAAGAACTCTGAATATGTAAATGGTCATGTATTTTCCTTTAGGGTGAATTTTGCGTTGGTGAGTTGCATTCTATTTAAAAAGCATACATAAAAATTGTTAAGAAGGAAATGAACTATAAGAGAAAAATGATTTACACCAATAAGGAAAGCTTTTGGAAAAGATAAAGGTATTGGGGAAACTAAACATGAAGAAGTAGAATCATGTTCCTCATATCAAAGTTAGCGAGGTTAATTTATTCTCATTTTTATCAAAGAAGTGGATTTCGAGGAAGAAATATTGGTAGAATATTTCATGGTATCAATTTTAGATGCTCTCAACATGGCTAAAAGTCACATGAGTGATGTCCAAAAGTTGGGGTCAATGGAATTGGTGACGCAAGACTTGAAGTAGCTCAAGTAGAAGATAAAGTTACAAATGAAAAAAAAATCTTTGGAAGTAGAGGATCTGGTAAAAACTTGATGTTGTATAGAGTGTTGTTTGGAAGGAATAAAATAGAAAATAAGTTTTGCAAGATGGTAATTGATGAAGGAAATACTAATAATTTGGTATCTATAGGATGGTGCAAAAGTTGAGTTCAACATGTAATCCACACTTAAAGTCATATAAAGCAACATGGTTGTAGCTAGATATTCCACTAGTGGTGACTGGGCAACTAAAGGTAGATTTTGACATTGTGAATCATTACGATGAAGTAGTGCCTATTGCAATAGCTATGGATGCATGCCATATGTTGTTAGATAGACCTAAGTAATATGGCACAAATGTAATCTATGATGGGAGAATGAACAATTGTAAATTCTCCTAACCTAGAAAGAAGTTTGAGTTGAGAAGGAATTTGGAGATATATTAAAAAACCAAATCAAGGATTCAATAAAAGCTTCAAAGACTTTCAAGCAATTTCTTGGCCCACTTTACTTCCTAAGGTCAAAGAACGATTTGAAGGTGATACAAAAGTTAATGAAGGCATTGTAGTTACAAATGTGGAGTCTTGAATATTCAAATTTTGCTCATGAAAGCTTTTTCTTATATGTAATGGTTGGAAAGTGAAATGCTTCATTTTTCTCTTCTCGATTATTCTTCCCCCTTTAGCAGGCATGAATGAACAAAGATAAATATGTAGTTTGAATGTAAGGTAGGGATAACCTTTTGGTTTTTTAGGACGAAATGAAAGAAGTGGGCATGTGAGTTATATTTGCAATGAAGTGAACAAGTTCATCTTGGGATGAGGTGACATACTGCAGCTTGCAAGGAAGTAGGTCAATGCAGCTTACAAGAAAATTCACAAGAAAGTCCATGCATCAAGTTAGATGTAAAAATTCAGCAAACTCAAAAAAAAAACAGAACTTATAAAAAAATTCAAGGAAATTATTAAACATTAAACACACACAAATATATAAATAATCTTAAAAGGTATGCATAAAACTGAATTTACAAAGGTCATAAGTAGTTTATCTTTGATTTATAAATCTAAAACCGAATTCAACTGACATCACAATGTCATATTATTATAAATTACATACCCATATTAATGTTTCAGAAATTTCATTTGTGGAAGACATGGATTCAAAACATTTTTTATTTTTTTCTTTTTAAAACCAAAGCATGGGTCTAAGGCAGCAACTTTTATTTTTAACTTTTTAAAATCAAAACATGGGTCTGGGGTGATAGCCCCCAATGGAATCAAGAGGCAGTGCCCCTTGAAGGGGTTTGGGAACAGAGTCCCCAATGGGATCAATGGACAACATCCTTTGCGGAGGTTTAGGGGCAGAAACCATCATGGCTCATAACAAGTCCAGTAAACCTACAAAACATTTAACCGTGCTGGTAAAAAGACAAATATATTTAATAGGCCGAATGAAGTACCCTGCCCTTCACCGTGAATGATACCAACTCTTAGAATAGACAGCACACAAACTACTTCAACCCAAAAATGCAGGGTCATAGGAAACAATGAAAGGTGAGTTATAGTCAAATGTTTTGCAGCAGGTGGATTCATGTGTCATTGACAGAAAATGTATACGGAAATGTATGGCAATGCTACACAAATATTGCTCATTGCCTATACTATGGACTTGCCAACACATAACCATGAAGAAATGCTACAGTTTACAGAGTACAAATCAGATCCAACATACTACAGCCAGAGATTACACAACTGGAAATTTCAGATTTTCCAGTGACTACGTGAATTGAGAAAATATGATCTTATGTAGTTTGCCAATAAACGAAGCTTAGAAAGCCCGCATTACTGTGGTTTGATCACTTTTCTTCCCCTTTCATTAGCAAAAACATGTTTTCACCATTTTTCCAATAGGTAAAGCTCGAACTTCACTATTTGAAAATCCTCCTACTAGGAAATGTGGGGTGCTTATTTCTCAATCTATGGCTGCTTATCTAAGCTATTGCCTGGTAGCCTAAAAATGACTAGTACAATTAGCAAAATAAAGTCGTGTGAATTCTTCCTTTAAAAGTACTTATTTCTTTCACCCAAAGCCTCTGGTCTCTTTGTCTACCTAATTATGAATGTGGCAAGAATACACCCAAAATACATAAAAACTTTCTATTTTCTTGCAAAATGATTTAACTCCATAAAATGACTGCTAACTCAGATTCTAATTCTTGTGTCCATCAACTCAGAGTTTCACTTTCCAAAATGCACATTGCTATAAGAAGTTGAATGGAGAAAGTTGGAGGTTCAACTGCATCAAAGAGAAGTGTGAGATATAATTCAAAGATGCTGGAAGAGGAAGAGATCAAGCACCAAAAGTTGTTGATCTTGCAAAGATGTGAGACTCATGCAAGCCAAGTTGTATAATAGAGAGACAACATAAATATTACAACTTGATGCACAAGACCTGGTGAAGAAAACGTTATGGAAAATGAACTGTTTCATTTTCTCTTCCAGATTTTTCTTCCCTCTTCTAACAGACATGAATGAACAGAGATAAATATGTAATTTGAATTTACTGTAGGGATTATGGACAGCCTTTTTGTTTTTTATGATAAAGTAAAGAAGTGGGAAAGAGAGGAAGTTTGCAAGGATGTGAAGAAGTGAAACTTGCAAGGAGATGAGTCAAAGCAGCTTGCAAGGAATAAATCAGTGCAGCTGGCATAGAAAGTGCCACGTAAGTCTTAAGTTAAGTTAGATGTAGAGTTAATTTTGTTGCTAGTGTTGATAGTCGAGATAGAAGAGGAGAATGATTTTAATTGGAATAAGTATCAAGGAGTAGTATGTTGATATGATTCTAACAAAGAATTTCATTTAGTGATCTATTTGAGAATTAATAAAGAATGTGCCATTTAGTTCCATATGTAGCTGTCCATCCTTGGCTTTCCTTGTGTATTCTAATCAGCTGAGTGAATGATTGGTGTTCATTCAGAATCAAGAATGACATCACTCTGATATTAGGGTGGACTAAAATACTACATTGTTGGGTTAAGATAAATTCAGATGAAGTTGAGTTGAGTTTTAGGTTAGACAAAGTAGAAATGGTTTTAATGCTACTATTAGTGATTTGAGGTTATGTAAGAAGTCAAGAAGAAATAAAAATAAATTGGGGTTTTGCAATAAACTCCCTTAATTTTTTTTTGAAATTTCAAACTCGTTAGCTCCAAAATAAAAAGTAAAGCTAAGCAACTTTCTTTCACTTTTTGATCACCAGGTTCCCAGTGTGGGCGAGTTGAGAGCATACAAAGTAAAGTAAAGTAAACCTAATCCTTACACCATATGCTCTCACCTCGCCCACATTGGGAACTTGGTGATCAAAAAGTGTTAGGAAGTTGCTTAGCTTTACTTTCTATTTTGGAGTTAATGAGTTTGAAATTTCAAAAAAAATTAAGGGGGTTTATTGCAAAACCCCAATTTATTTTTATTTCTTCTTGACTTCTTACAAAACCTCAAATCTAGTATCAAAGTTGGTCATCATGCCAATTTGTGCCCTTAACACTAGTATGCAGTTGCAAAATTCTCTATGAGTGATAGAGAAATCCGTTACTAGAACAAAGAACAGATAAGATAGTTGTTTTAGATACCTCAAACCCCAATTGAGCACACTTTCTCAAATGTCCTTAGAGCTCGTCAGATTCCAGTGTGACAATGTCAATTTATCAAATGTCATGGCAAAAAGGAATAAGGGAACAACCCCACCAGATAGCCCAAATGCCAGAGCAAAGAGAAATTTTGATATCATGCTAGACATGATGTCACAACTATTGGCCAAAATGAATCAAAATGTGCTGCAAATACCCCAGTTTCAAAATGGAGAAACTAGTGCTTCAAATGCCAACAATCCCAAAGGGCACAACAGACACACTAAGGGTGTACCTATTAGTTTTGTCACTAGAACCCTCTAGCCTACCTTCAATCATAGGGAGGATCCTCCACCTAAACAAGAAGTCCAAATTCCTATGGTGGAATTAGTGAGGACCAGTTACACAGAGTATGTAACTCTTCCAACTGAGATTCAAGACATTTTGTCCTTAGAGCAATTCATGAACCAAAAGAAGAAGAGAAGGTGGAAGGTTTGATAATAGAGGTCCTTTGGTGCAAAGGGATTACCAACAAACCTTGGGGAAAGTGACTCTAGCTCACTTTGATGGGAGTGACAACTGCACTGCCAGAGCTTGGGTCCAAAAACTAGACAAGTACTTGTCTTTGAGACCAATGCCAAAAGTGGACGCCATCAAGTTTGCTAACTTACACTTGGATGGAGTTGTCCATGAATGGTGGTACCATATCTTGGTCTCACTTTTCCATAATCTGATTAACACTTATGATGAGTTCACCAATAAGCCCATTGAAAGATTTGATAGTAAGGATCCTAAGATGGAATTTAGAGAGCTTGCACATTTGAGACAAAATAGCTCTTGATACCTTCATCATTGAATTTCCAAGGCTTTCCATCATGGTTCCTAACATTACAAAAAGAAGGTTGTTGGTCATTTTCAGTGAAGGGATAATGGACCCATTGAGGGGATGGGTTAAGGCCTTTGAGCCACCAACTCTCCAAGAGGAAATTAGGAAAGAAAGAAGCATGAAACTTGCAGCCCGAAGACATAAGTTTCAATCCAAGACCTTCCAAACAAGAAGGACAAGAAGCATTTTCATGAATATTCTAATCGAACAAAGAAGTTACCATCAATAATGGATGATGACCTTTGTAATGAGCTCAAAAGGAAAAAATTATGCTTCACTTGCAAGGAGTCATGGGCCCAAGGTCATAAATGCTTCGAAAGAGACAAAGTACATCACTTGGAGGTCTATTCAATTGATGAATCAACATCAGAAAAATTAGCAATAGTCTAATTTGGAGGATAAGGAAGAAGAAGAGCCATTTGAAGATTCAAAAGAAGAGAGTGAGGCAGTGTTCCACGGGGTTGCGTCCCCCCCTCCAAAAAAGACCCCATGTTTCCTAGAGGGGAATGTCTCGGAGACTTGGGGGGGATGTCCCCCCACCAGCCCACCACCAGCACCACCATCCCACCACTAGTGTCACTATCTCCAAGACACTGCTAGGACTTCGAGGATGCTAGGGTGTCCTCAAGACATCTAGGGGACTCCTAGTTGTCTCCAAGATGTATAATTATTATACTCATACAACTTTTTATAACTAATTTTTCAAGTACTATATGTATTTCAGCACCCTGCCGACCCGCCACCGCCGTCCCCCCATCCTCGTGTCCTAGAAACATGTCCCCTACCATTCCCCCGTCCCTGTCACCAAAACCACGTGGAACATTGGAGTGAGGGCACCCTTGCCACACTTTCCAGCTTTCATAAAAATGAATCTTTCAAGGTTTGAAGAGTCCTATGTGAGCAGCAAATGGTTGCTCTCATCGACACTAGAGCAATGCATAATTTCATTAACAAAGCTATTGTTACTAAATAGGCCTCAAACTAAAGAATTTGAAGGCTTTAAGGTAATAGTGGCTAATGGATTTACACGTACTTGCACGAGAAGGATACCTACTATGAGTATTTAGTTGGGAAACTATTAAGTCAAGGATGACTTCTATGTTGTGAGTATTGGTGACATAGATGCAGTTCTTGGCATCCAATGGTTGTGTTCTTTGGGGGAGATCACATTAAACCTTTAAACCATGGAGCTGAAGTTCAAATCAAATGGGATAAACGTTGTGTTGAGAGGGATGTCCAATGAAGGCCCTCACATTATTTCATTCAAGTGAATCGAAAGATTGATTTAGAATGACCAAGTAGAGTGGACAGCAACACATGTTATCATGCCAACCTTTCCTCAAGAAGGAAAAAGGGACGATCATCCAGATGTGCAAGCTTTGCTTTCTATGCTAAGCAAGGTTTTCAGTGGCATTCCACTTGGAAGACCTCCTAAAAGGGGGATTAAACACGTAATAGAATTGGAAGAGGGTTCCAAACCTGTCATCACCACTCTATATCGACATCCCAAGAGGCACAATGATGAAATAAAAAAGGCCATCAAAGAACTCTTGGATATGGGACATGTTCGCCCAAGAAAGAGTCCTTTTGCATCCTCAGTGGTTTTGGTGAAAAAGAATGATGGGACTATGTGTATGTGAATAGATTACAAAGCACTCAACAAGAAGGCCAACAAAAATTGTACCCAATATGAAGGATTAATGAACTCATTGATGAGCTACATGGAGCAATCTTCTTTTCAAAGATAGATATGAGATCTGGCTATCATCAAATAAGAGTTTGGGAGGAGGAAAATGAAAAGACTACCTTCAGATGCCATATTGGACATTATGAATTCTTAGTTATGCCTTTTGTCTTAACTAATGCTCCTACAACATTTCAATCTTGTATGAATCAGATGTTCAACAAGCAACTAAGGAAGTTTGTTCTAATTTTCTTTGATGAAATCCTCATTTTTAAAAAGTCTTGGGAGGAGCATATGAACAGTTGGAAGAAGTGTTGAGCATTATTGAAATTGAATCCTTGATTGCTAAGTAATCCAAATGCGAGTTTGGTATGAATGAACTCTTGTATCTTGGTCATGTGATCAACTCAGAGGGGGTTAGTGTGGATCAAGAGAAGATTAAGGCCATTTTGAATTGGCCACCACCAGGAAACCTTACTTAGTTGAAGGGTTTTTTAGGTCTTTTGTGGCTTATACAAAAGGTTTGTGAATGGTTGTTCTCAATTGGCTACTCCTTTCACCGACCTCACCAAAAAGGGGGCATTTGTTTGGTCTAGTGTAGTGCAGAAATCCTTTGATCAACTCAAGAAAACCATGATCACATGCCCTGTTTTGTCCATACCTGACTTCTCCAAACCCTTTGGGCTTCAGTCTGATGCTTCAAGAGAAGGAATAGGTGTTTTTCTAATGTAGAACAAGCACCAAATCACTTTTGAAAGTAGGAATTTGAGGGGTGTGGAAAAAGCTTAATCAATTTATGATAAGAAAATGCTTGCAATAATGCATGCATTGGCAAAGTTTAGGCAATATTTGGTTGGTAG